>BPLR01013736.1:0-127454 GCA_021605095.1 Caerostris extrusa | reverse complement strand
ATTAAATTTGTGCAAATATTTCATCTTAGGCAATTTTTTATACAATGATTTATAACAAATGAAACAAAAAATAAAATTTTCAAATATTCATTAATTTTTATTATTCCAATAAAATAATAAAACAATTTCGGTATTGTAAAATTTTTTTGAATAATTAATTTAAATTGCAACATTTTGCATTGTGAATGGCCCATCGAAAATTTGTTTATTATACAAATAGAAATTTGTTTTTATACAAGAGTTTTAGAACATATTTTCGATTTTAGTGAATACGCCTTTGGCAGAAATTGGATCCCGATAAATATGGACTTTGTCAAGCAGAACACTACAGGATCTTCGCTTTTTTTTATTTTTCATCTTATTTTTCTGACTGCATTTTGAATGTCCATCTTCAACAAACATCTTCTCTTTATTTCTACATTTTGCCTATGTTTTTGGATATAACTAGAAAATTATAATAATGCCTTCTTTGTTATGCCAAATTTTTTGTTTTTTCAATTTCTTTTATTAGCTCACACTCTTCCTATATATCTTGTTCAAATTTTCAATCGTTAATAAAATACTTTTTATTCATCCATTCAAGTTCAAATACATTTTTTTAACTTGTAGTGGATGACACTTGATGTTAATTTGTTTTTTCAAATATTAATTCAGTAATTAAATTTAATGAATTAATTTTAGTTTTTTTTTAGATTTAAGTTGCATATATCTACCAATAGATGGCGCCAGATAAACTTAAAAAATGAATGAAAATTATTTATAAATTTCTTTCTAATATAGTGAAAAAAAAAGTAGGAATTGACTTTAAAACTTTTTTTATATTACTTGTTAAAGCTTTACCTACTTATTTTATTTTGATATCAAAATACCAAAACCTCAAAAATTCAAATTCTTTCATTTTTTTTTTACAATTTCAAATCACCATGACTGAAAGTGAGAAAGACATTGTACTTGAATCTTAAAAAGAATGTCTTCAAAAATAGAAGTAATTTTTTTCTAAATACATAATGAATCGAAAATTCAATGTGCTTTAAAGAAATTTGATCACAGGAAATATTTAGTAATTGAAGTAGATCCTAGTATGTGAATGCACATTCTAAAAAAAGTTCCAAAATATATTGAAGAATTTACAGTGTGATGGATTTTTAATCATTAATAAATGCTTTTTTTTTTTTTACTTTTAAGTTTCAATCACCCTGCATCTAACTGTAACAACACTCACAGCTTCTTATTTGCTCTGATAAACACAGAAGTTCTGAGTGTCATAATTAACATTGATCATTGTTTTGCCAATTCCATTAGACATGACAGTATAACCAATGTTAATATGAAAATGTTTGAATTAAATCATATACTGTATTCATGCAATTGTACAAACCATGCTTTCATCACGAATCAGTTATGAGATCTGACATAATATTCAGGTCAAAATTTTTACAGATAACTCCTTTCAATAGATGAATTTAAAATCCATTCACCAAAATATTTCAATTTTGCATGTAAATTTAAGAAAAGCTAAAATCGCAACTTTTCTGTTAATACCAACAGCACATTTTTCGCTTTCCAAATATCTTTTTTAATTCAAGAACCCTATTTTAGAAACATTGAAAATGTGTGAATAACTTCTTCATGGAATAGTTGTATAACAGCAAAGTAAGAATTATTGTCTTACCATTCTTGTCAATTCTCAATCTATTTTATACACAGATAATAACATTGTTGCATTGTAACATCCTGCGATTAACATTGTAGTAACTACAATAATTGGTATCAATTATTACAACACTCAAAGATGAAACAGTTTAATAGGAGATAATTTGAACTTCCACTCTTTAAGATGGCGCTATCAAGATGGAGATAACAGAGGGAAACAAGTAATCGACTTTTTAGCACACCATAAGGTTTTTCTTCTTAATAAAAAGAAGCAAAATACTTTTTAAATATTTTTTTATTTATTTAATTCTTATGATAATAAAGTCTCATTTCTGTTGAGTATTAAGACATCAGCTATCAAAGAGTGTTTCTTTCAAAAATTGTATATTTTATTGAATAACTATAAATGCTTCCATTGTAAAATTGTGTTTTCAACAGTTCATTTGTAAATATTGTAATAAAATGCACAAATTTATTCACATCAACATATCTAACTATGTGAAATCTTTTCAAGATTCAGTCATGAAATTTAACAATAAAAACACAATTTGATTTGTTCTTTTCGGGGTAGATTACTATAGAAATCGAATCAATTTTGCTCTTTCTCCAACGAATTTTAAATTTATTAGTTTTTTATCATGTTATATTTCATTATATATATTTATACATTTCACTGTATCGTTCATTGCAAATGTACCAAATACTGATACATAAAAATTTTAGTTTCTTAATCTTTTTTGCTAAATGCCAAGAAAAAGTTAAAGAAATTTGTCAATCTTTGCTGGTCAAAAGCTTGTATATCAATTACATATATTCTATTAAAAAAGATTTCTTTAGATTTTATACATCGTTTACAAAATTATGCAAAACTAGAAAAATTATAATTGTAAAATTTCTAATCATTTGAATTTACTAACTTTAGGCAAAAAAAACTTTAATTAACAGTGCCCTTCAAATTTGACACAGAATATTTTCAGTTTAGAAGAAACATAGAATGAAAACATACCAAAAAACATAGTGTATTGGTTCAATGTGGAGCAGCATCATTAAAGGGTTTGATCACCTCTGACATCTCTAAATGCATGATAAATATGTTTCATGCTCTAAATGACTAAATGTTAGAAGTTACTTTTCATCAAAATTCATTTCTGTGTCAAGGTGGTACGTAAGTGCAGCAATCTATCTATCAAATTGGTGGGATATTGCTGTACTTATTTTTATTTAACTTATCTTTCTTTCCTTCCAGCATCTTTTATATACTAACATATTGCAGCTATCAAACATAATCAACTGGATCAAGCCCATAGACTATGGTGTCCAATTATTCTTCTATTGTATAATACTCTTCTCACAAAAACAGAGACTTGTTAGACCTAACATTATCGTCTTGCAGAATGAAGGAGAAAACATCTGTACATTCTACAATAAATAATTGAACAAAAATTGTACACCTTCTAAGTTTGGCCATCCAAGCGACACTCGTTCCAGCACATACATATTTTATACCTATTCATTTTTTATTGACTGACATCACTGGAAAAATAGCAATTATCTGTCTCCCCACGAAGCTACAATATCACGAGTTCCATCGAATACAGAAGAATACAAATCGTTACTTATTTGAACTCTAATTAGCATATGTGCATGCTTAATTAAACTTTTAATTTTAGTGCTGTGTTGTGAGAGAAACAGATAATTGATCTTCTAATTGTGTGTTAGAGATACACAATTGACAAAACTGAAACACACAATTGAAAATTGAAACACACAATTGACGATATTTGACCTTGCTACGCATAACATCAGCACACAATTAATTTGGATACCAACCTTCCAAATGAAAGATGTCCATCTGACAGCAGCTGCTAAATAAGATCTGTAATAAGTAGATGCAATTGTTCTTTGTTTTTTAACAATTAGCTACATTGAGCAGTTGTTGCTGTTGGTCTTTCTCGGCTTTACCGTCTAAAATATTATACCGCTAGAAATATATTTTACACTTTTTTAAGTTACATAAGGCCCCACATTCAAAGATCTTGCTATATAGGACTATATAGGATTGAATTTGAATCTCTTCAATTTGTTCAATTACTGTCATTGTAATTTTTCAAATAAATGATATTGAGTGTTCATATTTAAGCATGCCTATCTCGAAATTTCTTGATGTAGTTTGTATTTACAGAAGCTGTAGATGCATTTAAACTTATAATCAGCCATATATTCCATGGCGTTTAAAAACACTTTATTCCACTTTTTAACATAATATTTCGAAGCTGTATTACTTTTTACTATATCGCTTAAATTATTTTGCAATCTTTTAATTTTTTTAACCACGCAATCACATTTTTTCTATTATCATTAATTTTTAAAGCCATTGTATATAATTTATTTGCCTAATTTGTTATACACAGTAAAATGATATTTTACAATTTGTTATTTGTTTATAAATTAAGTTATATCTCATAAAGTAATAGTGTCTTATCAATATGCAGATTTTCTCATTAATTATTTTCTACGAAAGCAAATCTAAAATATCGCAATAATTTCAACTTAAAATTTTCGTTCAGTCTAGCGGATAAATGTTTTTTATCCGCTATACTGAAGTCTGGTCTTAAGACTAGACTGAAGACTATTTTTTTATCGGCAAGCGGATGAAATTTTTTTATCTCCTAGCTAAGATCAAATTCTTCAATAAACAAATAATTTAAATGGTTGATTGAATGAATTAACATAATAGATATTTTCAAAATATTTTTTTTTTATTACACAGCTAATTCTCATCTCTGATTGAAATTTAACACTTACCTCTTTACGCCAACGTCTTTCTTAACACAAGCAACGACATTGACTTTTTTTAAACATTATGTCTATCATCGAACATTTCGAACTTCCCTATTACGTCATAAAAACATGACATTTAATTGTATGTACAACTGAACATGTTTGAAATTTATTGAACGAATTATTAACATAATATATATTTTTCACATTTTTTTAATTGTATGTACAACGCCAACCTGAACATTGAATTTTTAAACTTTTCTTCATCAAACATTTCGATAGTCTTGAAGTTATATCAAAAACTATTCAATGTTAATCACATGCCATTTAATTGTATGCACAACTGAAATTTTTTCTTATATTAAAAGTGAATAAATTTATTTTTAAAATGTGGATTTAAAATGGACTATGAATTTCAAGTTTTGTTGATACAGAAATCAATTTTACTATTTATATGTTTGCATGATATACATCTGCAATTTTTCTGCTAAATATTTTAAGTATAAAAGGTGGTCCGTTGTATCTGGTCTTTACACTTGGATTACACTGAGTTGCATCCTATATTCTCAAGATGAAAGCAGTCTTCCTTTTCGTTGTTCTTGTTGCCATCTTTGCCATGGGTAAGATTACTTTTCAAATTGTCACACTATTTTAACATAGAGCATATTAATGAAATACAGTGTATTTTTCTAATATAAAAGAAATATTACTGTTTTCCTATTTGTGAAAAAAGTAAAGAGTATTTAATATTGAATACTACTGAATATTGGATATACTAATATTAGTAGTAATATTAATTAATTTAGGAAGAGCTGAATATTAGATTTCTGTAAAGAGTAACTACTTTAAATCTATAAAAAAACGTTGCTTTCTTTTGGAAAAATGAAAAGACATAACATAGGGCACATAACATAGAGCATATTAATGAAATACAGTGTATTTTTCTAATATAAAAGAAATATTACTGTTTTACTATTTGTGAAAAAGTAAAGAGTATTTAATATTGAATACTACTGAATATTGGATATACTAATATTAGTAGTAATATTAATTAATTTAGGAAGAGCTGAATATTAGATTTCTGTAAAGAGTAACTATTTTAAATCTATAAATATACGTTGCTTTCTTTTGGAAAAATGAAAAGACTATCGAAAGTAAACAATTATAGATTAATTTTGTTTCAGCAAAACCCTTTATGAATTTTAAATTAGTTTTCTTTATTTTAATTCACCACAATTCAATTTAGATAAAGCATTCATATTTCATATTTAATATTTCATTCTTTACTAATGCGATTCCAGTACATAAATACGATCTTAGTAGCTCCTTATAAACTTTTATTTATTGAAATAAAAACATTTTTTTTTTATTGTATTATCATTTGAACAACTATAATTTGATAAATCAATACAAGTTCTTTAGAGATTTAAAAGAAGTCACGAATTTTATTTGATGATAAAAAATATTACTTGATTTAAATGATAATCAATTCTTTTCAATTTTTGTATTTATTTACTATATTCCTGATTAGTCATGTAGTGCTTTATTTACACATAAATATATACTTAAATTATGAAAAAAAGCATTCTTTTTTTTTTTTTTTAACTGGGACCACTAGAAAAAGCTTCGAAATTTTAGAAACAATTAATGGAGAGGAGTTCAATGAGACATTTGCTGTAAATTTTAAAAAGTTTGACAGTTTTCTAATAAAATTAATTATTTTTTTTATAAGAATACAATTTAATTTTCTTAGAATAACAGTTTAATTTTCTTGGAATAACATTTTCCTGCAAAATGTTGTATATTTACTCAAAAACATTTTAAGACAAAAACATTGAAATTTATCATTTTTTTTTTTTTTCAATATGATGTTGTTTGTTGTTTCTTATCCCAAAGCCCATACTCATGATTGAAGGGAAGGAAGCAACTTCTGTTGGGATGGAGCACCCCCGTAGGTAGAAGTCTGACTTTGGCTCCGTGACGCTCTTACAGTCATAGGAGACCGGGACCTACGGCTTAAAGTGGATTCCGAACCACTACAAACATCCATGGTACCGCCGGGATTCGAACCCGAAACCTGTGGCACCGAGCGCTAGAGCGCTAGACACTCTGCCATTCAGGTCCCAAATTTGTGAATGCCAACGGCACGCGGTGTTCCCAGGTGGTCACCCACCCAAGTACTGACGGCGCCCAATGATGCTTGACTTCGGTGATCTATCGAGAACCGGTATATTCAGCATGGTATGGCCGTTGGCTCAATATGATTATCAGTATAAAAAAATATTCGATTTTTATCAAACTTATCTTCTTACATTCAAACAGAAACTTTGGATATGACTAAAAAACGCTTTTTTAGTCATGAACTAGAAAAAAAATCAGAGAGTTTGTAAATAACATCGGATACAGAACAATCAATAACAATTCTCAGAATAGCTTCTTATACTTTAAAAAAATAATAATTGCTTTTTAAAGAACCCATTTTTATCTCAATAAAATACTTATACAGTTTTTTGCATGATATTGATAAATTGCTTTAATTGAATTTTAAATATATATTTTTTCTTTTTAGCTATGGCTGGAGTTCACCGTAAGTTCTTCTATGTTTAAACATTTGGTAGCAGATATATTTTTCTCAACTTATTTATTGAAAATATATGAGAGTGAAAAAAAGGTTTTCTTTGAGAGAAAAATTCGATAGCTAGAATAAATTTCGAAGACTATTTATTTAAAAATTCAATTTATAATTTTTTTTTTAGAGGTTGAAGGAGATAGTCATAAATGAAATGCATTAAACGTTGCTTACTTGAACAAAATTTTTCAAATATATTGTATTTAAAAAACATGAATAAATTAATTGGCAGATTGTATGATATTGAGGCTATAATAATGGAACATTACTAAACATTTTTTTCAATAGTAATTTCAGAAACAGATACCTTTTCTTTTTTACTTTTCCTAAATATCATTAAATAGAGGACTCTTTTTGTATAAAATATAAAAATCTTTATTCATACTTAGATTCAGAGTTATCTTTTGTGTAACATTGATATGAAACAGTCGAATTTGAAAAATAAGTGACTTTTAAGATCGAAATAATTATTGTATTTTTAAAATTTTAATATACAAATATCTTATCGACGAAAGCACCTTTATAAACGCAGGACAAAATGTGTCCTAATTAAAATAATAACTGTTAAATATTATAAAATATGGAATAATTATATGAAATGAGTACAAACTGAAAGTTGCAGTATAAAAGTATATAATAATTTGAAAATAAAATATTTTTAATATAAAGATTAGATAAATTGAGAATTGTTTTTAATCTGTTGCTACATAAATAAAATAGTATAACATGTGAAACCTTTTAATAAAATGAGTATTTCAAATCTCGATTTTTTTTTTTTTTTTTTTTTCAGATTACAGAGTTGACAGCCCAGGTAAGAATAGTTTATGCTAAGGACATATTTATAAACCACTAAATTTACTACTTTTAAATTTTGAATCAATATTATTTATAATTTATCATATTGATTTTAATGTTGAATGATAGAATAATATGGAACATATTTGCCCTTTATGGCTAAATATTTCTGAAACAAATATGATTATAGTATAATTTGGCAGATATACAATTCTATTTGATTATAAAAATTTAAAATGCGTATAAGTTATGTTAATAGTAAATGAAGAATTTGCTTTAAACTATAATTTATTCATAAATATATCATCATTCATTTTATCATAAATTAATCATAAATATATTCATTAATTAAAAAAATTCTGTTAATAATAAATTATACTAAGGAATGTTATTAAATGTGTTTTTTCATATAAATTTATAAATTTAATCTTATTCATTGCAGCACCAGCACCACAAACTGGTAAGATGTTCCTCATAAAAAAATTTCGTTTTATTCATATATTATAAACACAAAAAGAAACATTATAAAGAGTTTTTATCATTGAATAGTTTAAATAAAACGAATTCATTAAATATTAATTAATTATCAAAATTACAAATTTTCTTTTTAGAGATATGAAAATTTTATAATACATTCTAATAAATTTATTTACAATGAAAGATTAGCAGCAAAAAACTTAAAGGCATAAATAAATATTCTTTAGAAATATTTTTTAATATTTTACAGGAAATAATATGATAAATAAATTTGTTTAAAATATTAAATTTGTTACAGATTCAATTGTATATTAAATTAAATTCTGGTGTTTTCGAATAAAAGTCTTAAGTTTTGAAGTTTGTAGGGTTTTTCTTCAGGAGGGGGAATTCATTTAATCAATTTAAACTTACAGAAAATCCTTATCCCTCCTCCCATTATTGTTGTAGGTTTATACGAATTTAATTTCTTAAAAGTGATTCAATTTGGAAAGAAATTTATTTCTCTTACTGTATATTAAAATTATTTTTCTCAATTATTTGCATAAAATTATTTTTTATTTGCAAATTTTTTTTATTTTTCTAAAGGAAATAAAATGCATATTTTATATATGTATTGTAATGTTTGAACATAATGTCAATTTAAAATTTAATTTTTAACAAGAAGTTATAACATTTTAATAGATAAATCAAAATTTGATATGAAATTGTAAATGAACAGATTGTCTTATATATGGCGAACTGTATGAAAACAAGTTCGTCATACACTTGAATAACAATGTACAACGCTTGTTTTAAGTTAACTTTTATTTATCTTGCATAATCTCTGTTCTTTATTAGCAAAACATTTCTGCATTTAATTTTATATGATTTTTTCAAAAGACATTACATTAAACGTTCAGTTCTCTTGTAAGACTAACTTTTAATTTTTTTTTTTTTTTTTTCCAGTTGACGAAGGCCACCATGGCGGAAGTAAGGAATTCTTTTTTGTCTTTAATTTGCTATTTTTTTTTTTTTATAAATAGTTATCAGCTGAAAGTCATTAATTTTTAATTTTAGTTTCTTGAATTTGTACATATAATCTTTAATATATTTAATATTTGACCTTGTCCTCTAGTATATTTTATAAAAGTTCACTTCTGTAAAAATTAATACTCAATTGGAACTACTTGTCTTATGAAATTACTGTATTTAGAGTTGGAATAAAAAATAAACATATAAACATTTAGAAATCATTAATACATTTATTTGTTAAGCCATTTAATAAAGTTCAATTTAAGATATGCAAGAAAGGCAATTAATTGTAATTTTTGTTTGTCATTAGTGTCTTAACACTAAATTACTGCTCTAAAATATAAACAATTATGTCATTCAAAATTTTAAGCTGACATATTATGTGATTTTTTTTTTTATATTGCATACTTTTTTGATATATAATATAATTTTTCTTTTCATTTCATTTTTAATATAGGCATCTTCGACTTAGCTGCAAGCTTGATCAATGGAATTGTCTAAATTGAACCATTTGTGAAGTTTACATTAATGTAAAAATTAATGTATCAAGTGTTCTGAATAAAATATGCAAATGAATATTTATTTTTATTTCGTAATAACAAGACAGTATTTGCTTATCAAATTTTGTACATGATAATCTGTAAATATTTGTTGAAAGATTTTATCTGACTTTTAGCAGTTAGAAATACTTAATTCAATCTAAAAAATCTGTTTTTCAATAACTTAAAGTAATCAAAAATATAAAAAAAATCAAAAGTAAAACAATTTTTTTTTAAAATATTTTTGCTTATGAGCGAAATTATTTCCTACACGGCTGATAAACATGATTCATGCTTATTGAAAATCAGAAATGATTCAGAAAGTTTTTAAATTTTAAAATAACAAATTAATCAAATGTATTATTTAAAAAAGTATGTTTAAAATTATTTTCTAGACTTAAACTTTTACAGTTAAAATACAAATTTTGCTTTCATGGAAAATAAAAATTTTCGTTATACGTAGACGGGAAGAAAATTCGCAGTATAAATTATAAATAAGCTACAAAATTTTACAAATATTTTTCTTTCTTTTTGTAATATAATCACTTTTTAGTATATTAATCCTATATTACATACTAATTAAAAAAAGATTGTTTTTAATATAAGTATGTTAATTAATCTTCGTAAATATATGGGTTATTTTAAATTTTCGGTAGGGAAATAATAAAATACATTAAATAAATTAAAATTATAACTAAATGATAAAAAAATTTAATAATAAATTTAATAATAAAATGCATTAATTAATACTATGTTAAACAATAATCAGGCAATAAAATAAATACAAATTATTTGTCAGAAAGAAGTACATGGGCTAAATTTTTTTTTATCTCGAGAAATAATTAAAGTTGTTAAAATACTCTTAATTAATAAAAAGTAATAATGAAAAGGAGAGAGAAGACAATTGTTTATAAGTTTTATTTTTTTTAATTTTATTTAAATTTCTAATAATTATACGTAATTATTAGAATATATACTATAATTAAAGAGTTAAGTGTCAGATGAAAGTAATGATGAGATATATAACAAAGTCAAAATAATAAAATTATATATTAAATATGATTCAATACGGTATCATTGAATTTATAGTTTTTTTTTTTTTTCTACTTTGGTAGTTTTTTTAAAGATATAATAATAAATAACAGGGGGGTCTGATGGCCGAATGGCGAGCGCTCTGGCGTTCGGTACCACAGGTATCGGGTTCACATCCCGGCTTTGCCATGGATGTTTGTAGTGGTTCGAATCAACTTTAAGCTGTAGGTCCCGGTCCTAATAGGATCGTAGAGCGCTGCGGGGGCATTGTTACTCCGCGTCCGTGGCTTACCATCAAGTTACACGCGCCCCCTGGGTAATACAAAGTGAGTAACATCGGTGCAGCCGTTATGGCGAAAGATTACGGTCTATTTGCCAGCTGCATTAGAAGAAGAAAAAAAAAAAAAAAAAAAAATAATAATAAATAAGAAAACATTCAAAGATTTTTTGGGGAAAATTATTTTAAAATTATATTATATCCAAAATCTGTTCATCGATATAAATCTACAGTCTTTTCAAACGGTCACTTCGACTTTCAGAGATTTTAGTACAATCATTAAATGTTTTAAAATAGTAGAAAAATTAAAATATAAAATAACTTTTAAAAGCAAAATTTAAACGAACACACTATATAGGAAACATCTTGTAGAAATATCTTTCATATAGAATCGTTGAAATATAAAGCTTTTCATGCATTATGTATGGCTATATATGAATACGTTTTGCATAATTCATACATTACGTATGAAATATGTATGAAGAAGCTTTTCATACACGCACCTCTAAAACATACATAATATTTTTTTTTTTTAGCAATAAATATGTAATGTATAAGATTTGTAATGGAATAATTAAATTAGGTGTAAATAATTTTACGTTATTTTTTAATACAAAATTCAAATACTATTTCAAATAAGAAAGGCATTAATAAAATATTAAGTTAAAATAATTTACCCATGCAAATTGTCATCAAAAACAGAATTTTTTAATACTGGAAACAAATGTTTTTATTTATTCCTAATTATTAACAGTCAGATTAAAAGATTTTGAAGTGGAACCATACACACACTGTAATTTGTGTTGTTTTTCAAAACAAAAACCATGGACACATATAACTAAAATGTTTAGTCGAACTTTTGAATGAACAATACCATTTAAATGAAACCATGAACCATTTTAACTTCAAGAATATTTCGTAAAAAAAAATTAAAAACAGATTTTATTTGCGTTCACCCTAGTAATCATGATAATTGAACTCATATAAAAAAATTAATAACTGAAACATTCAAACAATTATTGCTGCAAAATGAAATGAAATATCAATTAAAATTAAAGGAACTTAGAATGCAAAAATTAATTTGAAGCTCATATAATAAAATATTTAAAACGATCAAAAATATATTTTTTTTTTTTTAAAAAATTAAACAAATACTTTTCAAATTAATTTCTAGAACATTTCTGAAAAAAAAAAACAAAAAGATCATTTAGATTTTTCGAATTATTTACTAATTATTATTTATTATTATTTAAATATTCGTGAATTATATTTGTGATCAAATTATTTCTTTACTTTTAGTGTAACTTACACACGTTTTATGTTTTATATTTTTTCAGATTTTAATAGATACATAAAGAAACATATATGTTTTCATATTCCCTTATCATTCTATCATTAAAAAATAAAACGAAATTTTTATCAAAAATTATTTTTGACTCAAAAATTGAAAGTAATTTGAATATTTTATATTTGTTAAATCAAAAAAATTACAAAAAAATTAAGATCTTTAAAGTCTAATTCATGATCAGATCTTTAATCTTAATCTAAAGCAGTTTATTTTTATACTTTTATTAAAATTAATTAATATAATTTAGTATTATCCAAGAATTATATTTGAAATTTAAATTTTTCTTTACTTTTAATGCACGTTTTACGTTCTGTAAGTTTTTACACATTAGACCGCCATAAATGGCCATATTTAATAAAAAAGAATAAATTTGATATTATTCTGTCATTCAACATCAAAACTAGTTTTTTTGTTAAATTAAAAATTAGTTTTAATTCCAAAATTAACATTTTATTATTATTTTATTATTTTATTTGTTGAATTTTAAATTATAAATTTTTCACTAGTATAAACATTTTTTACCTGGACTATCAATTCTGTAATCCGTGGGGAAAAATATTGACATTTTAAATAAACATTTTATTTAAGGATTCAACATATTATGTTACTTTATTTGAGTATAAATGTTTAAAAAACACATTTCAAGTAATTTCTTTAATCATAGTATTTTTATATATTCCTTAGTTTCTTATTTATTCTTCTGCAGTATTTAACTTAAACGCGTTTCACATTATTATTTTATATTTGACATAATTAAATAATTATTTTTAAAATTTTAATAAATATTTTTCTATGTTTTCGAGGGCATTTTGATCGATAAGAGATTTAAATATTAAATTTTTTTAAATATAATAATTATTTCTGATCTTGAATGTCCTTAATTTTTCATATACATCATTATAAATATTTTATTGATATTTCAAATTTATTTAAATTTCTAATTATCAAACTTTGCATATTATAATTAAAGTTGTAAGTTTCATAATAAAAGAATGATTAGATATATTTCAAAATTAGCATATTTTAAATGTATATCAAATAAGATTCAGCATTGCATTAATGGATTTATACTTTTTTTAATTTTGGTAATTTTTTTATTTTAAATATATCACAAAAAAAAATGAAAAACATTCAGAGGACATTTTCAGGGAAAAAGTTTAACATTTTATTATTTTCAAAAACTATTCATTGATATAAGTTCTAAATATGTTTTTTTTTTTTAAACGGTTGCCTTGATTTGATGGCTATTTTAACAAAGCAGCCAAATTACTTCTTTTAAAAGAATGGATTGGGCCTGAATGGCGGTGTGTCTAGCGCTCTGGCGCTCCGTGCCACAGCTTTACGGAGCAGAAGTCAGACTTCTACCTACTGGTGCTCCATCAAAAAAAAAGCTGCATCCCTCTTCCCTCCTTCTATGAGGGAATACGACAACAACACAAAAGAATGGATTAAACAAAAATGCAGTATACGAAAATATCTTGTAGAAACACCTGCCATATATAATTAATGACAGATAATAGTTTTTCACATTAAGTATGAACATCTGCATCGGCATCTGAAAATTATAAAAGTAATTACATATATAATTACTTTTATAGTTTTCAATTTTATATGTAATATATTATCTATTTTGTAATATATATATTATATATATATTATATATTTTTTATATATATTATATATTTATATTTATATATATTATATATTATATATTATATATTATATACACTCATGTCCATAAATTAAGGATAATGAAGTTCAGGCAAAGAAAGAGACAGAAGCAAAACAAATTTGACTTATTTGTAAAGTCTATTTACTAAACAAAAAAAAAAAAAAAAGAGCAAAAGAGATGCCATATGTTTGACATAATTAATAAAATTGCGATTTTTACTCCTTGGAGCAAATTTCAAAAAAAAGAACCTATTTACGAAAAACAGTATAACATGGATAGTATGATGGTTAATATGGAGTATGTCTCCCGGACGATGCAATAGAGGCCTTACAACGCCTAGGCCTTCTGAGTATCAAATTATCAATCTTATCTTGGGGAATATTACACTGCTCATCAAGCAATGCCCTCCGAAGTTCCGGTTGACAGGTGGGAGGGGGTTGACGGGCTGCAATTCGTCGGCCAAGCATATCCCACACATGCTCTATTGGATTCAAGCCCGGTGAGTATGCTGGCCAATCCATACGGGTGATATCCTCCAATTGAAGGCATTCGTCTACAATGTTTGCAAGGTGAGGACGGGCGTTGTCATCCATAAACAGAAATTCAGCTCCCATGGCGCCCCGAAATAAACGTACATGTTGTTCCAGAATGACATACCGATAGATGTGGCCTGTCATCGTTACACTCTGAACATGCAGGTCAGTTCTCGAACCAAGAATAATTCCTCCCCAAACGAGCCATTCTGCACCACCGTAAAGGTGTCGTTCAATGGTGTTCTCTTGGTGGTAACGGGTACCTGGCGCTCTCCATATGAAAGTCCGGCGAGAATCAGACTGCAAACTAAACATGGACTCGTCGGAAAACATCACACCAGACCACTGTTGCGGTGTCCACAATGCATGCTGTCTACTACAGGTTAATCGCAGGTGACAGTGCGTCGCTGTAAGTGGAACACATCTGACAGGCCTACGAGTATATTGACCAATGTGCCCTAAGCGTCTGTACACGGTCTGCCTTGAAACTGTCGTACCGGTAGCTGAAGAGAGCTGACGAGACAGGTCTGATGCTGTGCTCCGTCTGTTTCTTTTGGCAGTAACTGCTAAATACCCGTCCTCATTCGGCGTTGTAACTCGGGGGCGACCTGTGCTGTAACACCTATTCACATTACCATCATCTTGGAATCGTTGCCAAAGCCTGGAGATGACACTCTGGGCGATTCCAAGTTCCTCGGATACTTCCAGCTGGGTACGTCCACATTCCAGTCGTCCGATAATTCTACCGCGTAAAAAATCATCCAAATGCTTCCTTTGTGCTATAACTATGCGGTTATTGCACTGAAAGGCTTTTAAAGCGCTCGTGAACAATTTTACTTCTTTGCCACCATTCCTTATATACCCCTCTCTTACACTCTCGTCATTGTGACGTACTATCCGCGCCATCTGGTGGTTTCCTGTAATTTGCATATTCTTCTTCAAGTTGTGTGTGATAATTCTACAGGTGAAATTTTTATTTTAGAGTTCAATTTCTGTGTGATTCTGAATTATCCTTAATTTATGGACATGAGTGTATTATCAATTATATATGTAAATTACATTTTTTATAAACTTTAATATGAAATATAAATACAATTTTAAATAACAAAGACCATAATTAAATCTTAAATTAAAATAAAATATCAAAATCAAATGCCATCGAAAATAGGATTTTTAAAATTGAAAAACATTTTTCTATGTATTTCCGATTTCTGACAACCGCATTAAAAGATTTTGAAAAAGTGCAGCATACACAATAGCTAAATTTTTGAGTGAACAAAAAGTTATTTAAGAAAATTACTACTTTAACTTTAAGAATACTTACTTTAAGAATTAATACTTTAACTTTAAATAAATTAAAAGTATATTTAAGCTCGCCCTAGTATCAAAAAATTGGTTCAACCAAACATTCAACCAAATATTCAAGGTAAAATAAAGTAAGTCTAGTCTTCAGTGATAATTCACTTCCAAAATGGATAAATTTTTGACTACTGATAAAATAATCACAGATGTTTATACAAAGGTGTAAATTTCTTTTTCTGTAAGATCATATGGAACACATATGTCGAAATTTCAAATTATACCAAGGCGTTTCACATGATCATGAAGGGTAATGTTCGATACATTTAACCCATCAGCAATCTCATTAGCTGTCAATCCGCGGATTGCATCAGTCAATCCTTTTATTTTGCTTTCATAAGCTTCAACTGGCCTCTCAGAAAGCACACCTTCAACTTCAAAATTACCAGTACGAAATTTTGCAAACAAGTTTTGGTACTAACGTTCTGTTAATACATCTTCTCCATAAAATCGAATAATTTTTCTCTTGTTTGAACAGCGTTTTTACATTTTCGATAGTAAAAAAGTAAAACAGGAAATATATAATCCATATGCTACATTTGATATTCCATATTTGATGGGAAATGCTCCCCCCCTAAAAAACTACTGGTTCGAATTAAACAAATTTTTTCGCAAACAAGTTTTGTTATATCAGCTGTCAAAATATATAATTACATTGGAGTTTAAGTGAAAAATACAACAATTAAGTCCTCTGTTGAGAAGAAACGAAATTAATTTCCTAACAACACTCATAAACGTGTAAACTAATTAACACGCTCCCATACATACACACAGGCAGACAAACATACAAATATAAACGCTAGTTGCCGTATATCTAAACAAGGATAGACGAGCACATACATACACGCATAAAATGCATTTGCATAAACACATATGTAAATATTCACTTATTGCTGAGGGTGCATACATAATCATGCTTACTGAAATAAAAAAAGGAGATTAAGGTTTTACTGTAATTAAATATACGCCTTTAAACCATACCAATACATCAATATTCATAGAGAAATACATATTTAAACGTACATATGCATATACATCTTTATAAACGTACAAAAATAAGCAAGCAAATATTTACATGTAAATAAAATATAATTTCAGAATGATTAATTTGCTTTGAAAAATGGTAAATTTAAATTGCCAAACTTGTAAAGTAAAAAATGTGTTTTTGAGTTTTTGTAATTTTTAAAACTTTAAAACTAAAACTAAAATTTTTAGTATCTTTTATATACTATCTACTGCGAAGCCAAAATTATGATGTTTCCTTCACCTTTAAATATTTTACATAAAATTTTCTGTTTCCAAAATCTTATTTTGAATATTCCCCCCAAAAAGATAAAATATTAATTGTAATTTTTTTTAAAAAAAAAGGGTAAAATTTGAATATTGTGATTTAAAATATTTAACTCAAGTATCTTTTGAGAAAAGAATTAAGAATGCTATTGACATCAAACTGTTGAAGGATTCATTTTCAATTTTTTATTCCATCGTAAAGTATTATTTTTTCAATTCCTTCTATTAGCTCATACTTTCCCTGTATATATCTCTTGTTCAAATTTTCAATCGTTAATAAAATACTTTTTTATTCATCCACTCAAGTTCAAAAACATTTTTTTTTTTTAACTTGTAGTGGATGACATTAATGTTAATACAGTTTTTCAAATATTAATTTAGTAATTAAATTTAATTAATTAATTTTAGTTTTTTTTTTTTAGATTTAATTTGCATATATCTACCAATAAATGGCTCCAGATAAACTTTAAAAAAATGAAAGAAATTTATTTATAAAGGATTTTCTGCAATATAGTGAAAAAAAAAAAAAGTAGAATTCACTTTAAAATTTTTTTTTATATTACTTGTTTTATTAATTTATTTCTATTCATTGATAAATAATTCGAAATATCTAAATTAATTTTTTTGCTTGTTTTCAGAAATCTTCTTGAAATTAAATTGAAAAATATTTGTGTGATTTTTTTAAATATATATTTCATTGTTTTAAATATTTTATTAAATTAACTTCAAATTAATTTTTTGAATTCTAAATTTAGTTAGTTTTAATTGGTATTTTACTATATTTTACTGTAAAAATTGATTGAATGTTTCAGTTACCAATGTTTTAATATGAGATTAATTATCATAATTATTAGGGTGAACACAAAATCTGTTAAAAAGATTATTTTTAAATAACTTTTTGATCATTCAAAAATCATCTAAACATTTTAATTATCTATGTCCAGGGTTTTCGTTTTGCGAAAAACACAAATTACAGTGTGTGTGTTGTTCCACTTCAAAAATCTTTTAATGTGGCGGGAAGTAATTGGGAATAAAAAAAACATTTTTTTAGAATATTTAAAAATTACATTTTTGATGGCCTTTTACATGGATAATTTATTTTAATTTAATATTTTATCGATGATGATTTTAAGTAAAATATTTTTTTGTATTAAAAATTATTGTAAAATAATTGATATCTAATTTAATTACATTACAGATATGAAATGTATAAATATTTCATATTTATTGCTAAAAATTACTACGTATGTTTTAGAGTCGTGTACATGCAAAGCGTCTTGATATATATTTCATACAAAAATGTATGAAAAATTCTATATTTCAAATTTTATATAAATAAGATATTTCTACAAGATGTTTTCTGTAAAGTATTACTTTTAAAGGGATTTTATATTTTAATTTTTTGCCCTTTTTTAAAACATTCAATGAATGTATTAAAATCTTTCCACGTTAGAGTGACTGTTTGCAAAGACTTTAGAACTTATGTTAATGAAGAGATTTTGAATATAATATAGTTTTAAAATAGTTTTCCCCAAAAACGTTCTCTGGATATTTTAGTATTTATTATGATATCTTTAAATAGAACTGCCAAAGTAAAAAAAAAAACATAAATCCATTGATACGACATTGAATCATATTTGATACAGTATCGTAACTTTGTTACGAATATTTCAACATTCCTTTCTTTTGAAAATTATCTCTTTAGTTACAGTATATATTCTTAATAATTAAGTATAATTATTAGAAATTGAAATAAAATTAAACTTTCATTAAAATAATTACAATTGTGTATTATTTACAATTGTGTAATTAGTACAAACGCCCCCTAAAACTACTGGTTCGAATTAAACAAATTTTTTCGCAAACAAGTTTTGTTATATCAGCTGTCAAAATATATAATTACATTGGAGTTTAAGTGAAAAATACAACAATTAAGTCCTCTGTTGAGAAGAAACAGAAATTAATTTCCTAACAACACTCATAAACGTGTAAACTAATTAACACGCTCCCATACATACACACAGGCAGACAAACATACAAATATAAACGCTAGTTGCCGTATATCTAAACAAGGATAGACGAGCACATATATACACGCATAAAATGCATTTGCATAAACACATATGTAAATATTCACTTATTGCTGAGGGTGCATACATAATCATGCTTACTGAAATAAAAGGGATTAAGGTTTTACTGTAATTAAATATACGTCTTTAACCATACCAATACATCAATATTCATAGAGAAATACATATTTAAACGTACATATGCATATACATCTTTATAAACGTACAAAAATAAGCAAGCAAATATTTACATGTAAATAAAATATAATTTCAGAATGATTAATTTGCTTTGAAAAATGGTAAATTTAAATTGCCAAACTTGTAAAAAAAAAAAATGTGTTTTTGAGTTTTTGTAATTTTTAAAACTTTAAAACTAAAACTAAAATTTTAGTATCTTTTATATACTATCTACTGCGAAGCCAAAATTATGATGTTTCCTTCACCTTTAAATATTTTACATAAAATTTTCTGTTTCCAAAATCTTATTTTGAATATTCCCCCCAAAAGATAAAATATTAATTGTAATTTTTTTTTTAAAAAAGGGTAAAATTTGAATATTGTGATTTAAAATATTTAACTCAAGTATCTTTTGAGAAAAGAATTAAGAATGCTATTGACATCAAACTGTTGAAGGATTCATTTTCAATTTTTTATTCCATCGTAAAGTATTATTTTTTCAATTCCTTCTATTAGCTCATACTTTCCCTGTATATATCTCTTGTTCAAATTTTCAATCGTTAATAAAATACTTTTTATTCATCCACTCAAGTTCAAAAACATTTTTTTTTTAACTTGTAGTGGATGACACTTAATGTTAATACAGTTTTTTTCAAATATTAATTTAGTAATTAAATTTAATTAATTAATTTTAGTTTTTTTTTTTTAGATTTAATTTGCATATATCTACCAATAAATGGCTCCAGATAAACTTTAAAAAAATGAAAGAAATTTATTTATAAAGGATTTTCTGCAATATAGTGAAAAAAAAAAAAAGGAATTGACTTTAAAAAATTTTTTTTATATTACTTGTTTTATTAATTTATTTCTATTCATTGATAAATAATTCGAAATATCTAAATTAATTTTTTTGTTTGTTTTCAGAAATCTTCTTGAAATTAAATTGAAAAATATTTGTGTGATTTTTTTAAATATATATTTCATTGTTTTAAATATTTTATTAAATTAACTTCAAATTAATTTTTGAATTCTAAATTTAGTTAGTTTTAATTGGTATTTTACTATATTTTACTGTAAAAATTGATTGAATGTTTCAGTTACCAATGTTTTAATATGAGATTAATTATCATAATTATTAGGTGAACACAAAATCTGTTAAAAAGGAGTATTTTTTAAATAACTTTTTGATCATTCAAAAATCATCTAAACATTTTAATTATCTATGTCCAGGGTTTTCGTTTTTTAAAAAACACAAATTACAGTGTGTGTGTTGTTCCACTTCAAAAATCTTTTAATGTGGCGGGAAGTAATTGGGAATAAAAAAAACATTTTTTTTTAGAATATTTAAAAATTACATTTTTGATGGCATTTTACATGGATAATTTATTTTAATTTAATATTTTATCGATGATGATTTTAAGTAATATATTTTTTTTTTGTATTAAAAAATTATTGTAAAATAATTGATATCTAATTTAATTACATTACAGATATGAAATGTATAAACATTTCATATTTATTGCTAAAAATTACTACGTATGTTTTAGAGTCGTGTACATGCAAAGCGTCTTGATATATATTTCATACAAAATGTATGAAAAATTCTATATTTCAAATTTTATATAAATAAGATATTTCTACAAGATGTTTTCTGTAAAGTAATACTTTTAAAGGGATTTTATATTTTAATTTTTGCCCTTTTTTAAAACATTCAATGAATGTATTAAAATCTTTCCACGTTAGAGTGACTGTTTGCAAAGACTTTAGAACTTATGTTAATGAAGAGATTTTGAATATAATATAGTTTTAAAATAGTTTTCCCAAAACGTTCTCTGGATATTTTAGTATTTATTATGATATCTTTAAATAGAACTGCCAAAGTAAAAAAAAAAAAAAAACATAAATCCATTGATACGACATTGAATCATATTTGATACAGTATCGTAACTTTGTTACGAATATTTCAACATTCCTTTCTTTTGAAAATTATCTCTTTAGTTACAGTATATATTCTTAATAATTAAGTATAATTATTAGAAATTGAAATAAAATTAAACTTTCATTAAAATAATTACAATTGTGTTTTAATTCAAATATTTTATGTAAATTTTAATTTAATTTGCAATTAATATGAATTAATTTTTGGATTTTAAATTACATAAAACAGTAAAACTTATTAACCATTTTTTTCTCTCCTCCTATTTTTCATTGTTATTCTTTATTAATTCAGAGTATTTTAATTGCTTTAATTATTTCTCGAGAAAACAAAATTAAGGACAAGTGTTTCTTTCTGATAAATAATTTATATATATTGTATTGCCTCTTTATTACTTAACATAGTGTTAATAAATGTATTTTATTATATAACTTATAGTAAAATTACTATTATTTTAGTTATTATTTTAATTTATTTAATGTATTTTCTTATTTCTTTACAGAAAATTAAAAATAAATATTACGAAATATTAATTAATGTACTTAAAGAAAAAGATTTATTTCATTAGGATTAATATATTAAGAAATGATTATTTTACAAAAAGCAAGAAAAATATTTACAAACATTTCGAGCTAATGTATAATTCATATTTAGAATTTTCTTCCCGTCTATGTGTAATGAAAATTTTTATTTTCCATGAAAACAAAATTTAAATTTTATGCGTAAAAGATTTAAGTCTAGAAAAGAATTAAAGATATTTTTAAATAATAAATTTGATTAATTTGTTATATTAAAATTTAAAACTTTTATACTAATAAGCATTTGTGATCTGCAATAAGCAAGAATCATGTTCCTATCAGTAGTATAGAAAATAATTTCGCTTATAAGCAAAAAATATTTTTAATGAAATTCTTTTTAACTTTTGTTTTTCTTACATTTTTGTTTATTTTATATTATTGAAAAACAGCTTTATGAGACTAAATGAAGTATTTCTAACTTCTAAAAGTCAGATAAAATCTTTCAACAAATATTTACAGATTATCGTGTATAAAATTTGATAATCAAATACTGTCTTGTTATTACGAAATAAAAATAAATATTCATTTGCAGATTTTATTCAGAACATTTGATACATTAATTTTTTGCATTAATGTAAACTTCACAAATGGTTCAATTTAGAGAATTCCATTGATGACGCTTGCAGCGGTGTCGAAGATGCCTATATTAAAAATTAAATAAAAAATGTTGTAAGATATCCAAAAAAAGTATGCAATAATAAGATAAAATTACATAATTTATCAGTTTAAAATTTTGAATAGCATAATTGTTTATGGTTTAGGGCAGTAGTAATAGTGTGTTCTAAAGCAAATACTTCCCGAAAATAAATTATGATCTATGTTATGTTTTTTTCAAGTATTTCAGGGATTTATTACAAGTACAGAGTAATATATTTATTTGATATAAAATTAAATATTTAGTTACAACCAACACCCCTGTGAAAATGAAATATATAAGTTAACTTGTAGTAGCATAATATTTGTTTTAAATAAGTAAATGACAAGAAAATCATTAGTATTAAAACTGCCCGTACCGTATCTGAACTGTACTGTATCTTAAACTGAACTTTATTAAATGAGTTAACAAATAAATGTATTAATGATTTCTAAATGTTTATGTGTTTTCTTTTTATTCCAACTTTAAATACATTAATTTCATAACAGTGTATGCCTTAAGATATGTGACATGTGTATGATATTGTTAAGTTATTATATTATACTCTCTATATATTATAATATTAATGGTTATAATTAAAAGTTGAAGTTTAAGTTCATATTTTAATACAGTACTAGTACACGATATCCGTGGTTTGTTTCCCAGTTCTAAACGTTAAGAAATGTAAAGTTATTTATTCTATACTAAAACTATAATCTATCATGGTTAAATAATTCAAATTGATTAAATATATGGGATATATTTTGTAGGGAATTTAATATTTAAGTAGACGTACTCTCTTTTTTTCAAGTAAGAATCAATAGAGTATTATTTTTACAGAAGTGAATTTTTATGGAATATACTAGATGTCAAGATCAAATATCAAATACACTAAAGATTATATGTAAAAATTCAAGAAACTAAAACTAAAAATTAATGACTACAATCTCATAACTGTTTATAAGTTAAAAAAAATAGCAAATTAAAGACCAAAAAGGATTGCTTACTTCCGCCATGGTGTCCTTGGTCGACCGGAAAAAAAATTAAAAAGTTAGTCTTCCAAGACAATTGAAAGTTTTATTTTGTGTCTTTTTTTTGTAAAAATCATATAAAATTAAATACAGAAACGTATTGCTTAATAGGAATAGGGATTATATAAGATAAATAAAGAGAACTTAAAACAAGCATTGTACATTGCTATTTAAGTATATAATGAAACCGCGTTCATACATTTTTCGCAGTTTGTCACATATTAGACAATCTGTTCATTTATGATTTCATATAAATGAACAGACTGAATAATAATGATATAAATGAACAGAAATTTTATCACTTTAATTTATCGAATAAAATGTTGTAACTTCTTATAAAAAATTAAGTTAATATTATACATTACAGATACATAAAAATTTTTTTATTTCCTTTAAAAAAAAATGAATCTTGCACACAAATGAGGAAAAAAATAAAGAATAGTTTTAATAGATAGTACTATAAATAATTATTTTCTAAAAGGAATAACTTTTCAAAAATTAAATCCATATAGACCTACAACATTAACGGTAATTAAATACATTAATTACGCAATAAAGCGAAACGGTATTTAGCAAACAAATGATTTGATGTAAGGCAATCAGCTTTATATTTTCAAAAATATTAATTTCTGAAAGATTTCCTTTTTGTTCTGACAAGATTTTCTTATAAGTTTACATTGATTCAATTAATCACAAAAAAAACCCTTTAAAACTTCAAGACTATTATTCGAAAACATCAGCTTTTGTTATATAAATGAATATATAACAAATTTAATATTTTCAATAAATTTATTTCTCATATTTTTTCCTGTAAAATGTTAAGAAATATTTCTAAAGAATATTTATTTATGCCATTAAGTTTTCTACTGCTAAGTCTTAAGTTTATTATAATGTATTATAAAATTTTCATATCTCTAAAAAGAAAAACTCGTAACTTTGATAAACAATTTTTATTTATTGTGTTTATAATATATAAATACGAAAATTTTAGAAACGAAATTTTTTATAAGGAACATCTTACCAGTTTGTGGTGCTGGGGCTGCAATGAATAGATTGAATTTATAAATTTATATGATACATTTAATAACATTACTTAGTATAAACTATTATGAATATAATTGATTTTGTTAATGAATAAATTTATGTGTGAATTATATTGTTGTTCAAATTTTGCATTTACTTTTAACTTAGCTTACACACGTTTTAAGTTTTATAATCAAATAGAATTTTATATCTGCATATTTATATTAGTATCATACAAGTTTTCAGAAAGTTTTAACTCATGAAGTGGTAAATATGTTTTATATTATTCTGTCATTCAACATTAAAATCAATATGATAAATTATAAATAATTTTGATTCAAAGTAGTTTTGATGTTTTATATTTGTTGCATTTTAGATTATGAATTTGTCATTAGTATAAACAGTTCTTACCTGGGCTGTCAACTCTGTAATCTGAAAAAAAAAATAAATCGATGTTTTAAATATTCATTTTATTAAAATGTTGTACATATTATGCTATTTTTATTTATGTAATAATGGATTAAAAAAAATTCTCAATTTTTCTAATCTTTATATTCACATATTTCTTGTTTATTTTGCTGCAACTTTTAGCTTGAACTAATTTCATATAATTGTTCCATATTTTATAATATTTAATATTTATTATTGAAGTAAGAACAAATCCTTTTTCTGCATTTTTTAAGGTTTTTTTCATGGATAAGATATTTGTATATAAAAATTTTAAAATACATTATATATTTCTGATCTTAAACGTCACTTATTTTTCATATTCGACCGTTTTGTATCAATTTTACAAAGATTACTCTGAATCTAAGTCTGATTAAAGATTTTATATTTTATACAAAAAAAGTTTACTAGCTACATGAAAATTAGAAAGTAAATGTATCTGTTTCAAAAATAATATTGAAAAAAATGTTTAGTAATGTTCTATTATAGCCTTAACATCATAAATTTTGCCAATGAATTTATTTATATTTTTTTTAAATACAATATTTTTTAAAATTTGATTCAAGTAAGCAACGTTTAATGCATTTCATTTATGACTATCTTCTTCAACCTTTAAAAAAAATTAAAAATTGAATTTTAAATAAATAGTCTTCAAAATTTATTCTAGCTAGATATCGAATTTTTCTCTCAAAGAAAAAACCTTTTTTCACTCTCATATATTTTCAATAAATAAGTTGAGAAAAATATATCTGCTACAAAATGTTTAAACATAGAAGAACTTACGGTGAACTCCAGCCATAGCTAAAAATGAAAAAAAAATATTTAAAATTCTATTAAAGCAATTTATCAATATCATGCAAAAAACTTTATTATTTGATTGTGATATAAATGGGTTCTTTAAAAATCAAATATTCTTTGTTTAAAGTATAAGAAGTTATTCGGATAATTGTTATTGATTGTTAGGTATCCGATATTTACAAATTCTCCGATGTTTTCTTTAAAAAAAACATCTTTAGCTATATCCAAATTTTCTGCTTGAATGTATTAAAGAAGATAATTTTGATAAAAATCTAATATATTTTATAAACAAATTATCAAATGTTGAAAATTAGAGTAAATATTAACAAAATTATCCTTTTATAATTGACATTCTAAACATTTTGTTGTGAATATATCAACATATTACTGTTAAATAACATAGAGAACACCTTGCCGTACATATATGTGTATTTATTGTAAAACTAGATACAATTATATATGTTTTTACAAGAATTAGTATATAAATTATCACTTATATATTATCATTATATTATATATATATTAGTTATTATTTTTAATAATTATTAAATTATTATTAATTAAATTAATTATTTAATTATTATTATAAATATTTTTACTTATTATTATAAATTATTTCTTAATAAATTATTATTATACAACTATAATTTTAAAAAAATGTATATAGAATAGCAACATGGTTCATTCCATTCACATCATATTGAAAAAAAAAATTATAAATTTCAGGGTTTTGTCTTAAAATATTTTTGAGTTATCTTGTAAATAGTACGACATTTTGCCGGAAAAAAACTATTCTAAGAAAAATAAATTATGTTCTTATAAAAAAATTATTTATTTTATTAGAAAAGTGTTCAAATTTTTCACATTTATAGCAGATGTTTCACTGAATTCCTGCCCATTAATTGTTTATAAAAGTTCGAAGATTTTCTTTTGTTCTAAACCTAAAAAAAAAGAATGCTGTTTTTCGTAATTTATTACATATTTATAAGTAAATAAGGCACTTTTATGAAAGACTTTTTGTAGAAGACATTTAACGAAAGTTCATCAAATAAGACTCAAATAATATAAATCAAATGTATTTTATACAATTAATATCAGGTATATTTATATATAATAAATAAATTACAAAATTACAAAAATTTGAATAAATTTTAAATCAAGTAATTTTTTTACCATCAAATAAAAATTCATGACTTCTCTTAAAACTCTTAAGAATTTGTAGTGAGCTCGCAAATTCCAGTTGTTCAAATGATAATGCAATAACTAAAATTGTTTTCTTTTTCTTTTTTTTTTTCATTGTATAAAAGTTTACAAGAATCTTCTAAGATCCTGTTTATGTACTGGAATCGTATTGCGACGATTTGTGTTGGTGCGAAGCTAGCTTCTATCAGGAATCGTATTAGTAATGTTAATATGTATGCTTTACCTGAATTGAATTGTGGTGAATTAAAGTAAAGAAAATTAATTTAAAATTCGAAAATGTTTTTGATGACAGAAATAAAGCAAACATTTTTGCTTCCGCTTTTTCTTTTTTCATTTCCAAAGAAAACGCATTTTTATGGATTTAAAACAATTACTCTTTACAGAAATCTAATATTCAGTTTTACTTCTTCACAAAGAGCAAAACAGTAATATTTCTTTTATAGTATAAAAAGACAGTACGTTTGATTAAGAAGCTGTACGCTAATATAGTATAACATTTCGAAAAGTAATCTTACCCATTGCAAAGATGGCAACCATAACAACGAGAAGGAAGACTGCTTTCATCTTGAGAATGTAGGATGCAACTCAGTGTAATCCAAGTGTAAAGACCAGATACAACTGACTACCTTTTATACTTAAAATACTT
Organism: Caerostris extrusa; assembly: GCA_021605095.1. Classification (NCBI taxonomy): domain Eukaryota; kingdom Metazoa; phylum Arthropoda; class Arachnida; order Araneae; family Araneidae; genus Caerostris; species Caerostris extrusa. The sequence continues at coordinate 99,516 of BPLR01013736.1, read as the reverse complement.
AGCATAAAGATTACACATGTATTACATGCAAACATATAAATAGTAAAATTGATTCCTGTATCAACAAAACTTGAAATTCATGGTCCATTTTGAATCCATAAAACATTCTTTTAAAAATCATAAAATTATTCTTTTGACTTTTAATATAAGAAAAGTAGTTGATGTTCAGTTGTGCATACAATTAAATGGCATGTGATTCAAACATGAATAACTTTATGATACAATCGAGACGATCGAAATGTTTGATGAGAGACATAAAGTTTAAAAACGTCAATGTCGTTGCTGGTGTTAAGAAAGAGGTTGGCGTAAAGAGGTAAGAGCTAAATTTCAATATTCAGAAAAGAGTATTAACTGTTTATTAAAAAATGTTTTGAAAAATATATATTATGTTAATAATTCGTTCAATAAAACATTTAAATTATTTGTTTGTTGCAGAATTTGATCTTAGCTCTGACATGAAAAAAATTCCAGAAACCTATTAGCTGGACTGAATGGCATTTTCAATTGTTACGATGTTTTAGAATTGTTTTCGTAGAGAACACTCAATGAGAAAATCTGCATATGAATAAGACATTATTACGTTGTGAGTTACAACTTAAACAAAAAATTGGAAAACAAATAATAAATTGTAAAATATTATTTTGCTCTATATAACAAATTAGAAAAAATAAATTATGTGAAATGGCTTTAAAAATTATGAAAATTATAAAAATTGCAATTACATAGTTAAAAATTAATAGATTACAAAATAATTTAAGTAATATACGTAGAAAGTAACGCAGCATTGAAATATTATGTGAAAAAAAGTGGAAATAAATATATTTAAACGTCATGAGATATATGGCCGATAATAAGTTTAAATGCATCTACAACTTCTGTAAATACAAACTGCATAAATAAATTTCGATATACTATGTTTAAATATGAATACACAAAAACCATTAATTTAAAAAATTACAATGACAAGTAGAAGCGAGTCAAATTCAATTCTATGCAGCAAGGTCGTTGAATGTGAGTCATTCTGTAACTGCAAAAACTGTGGAATATATTTCTAACGATATAATATTTTAGACGGTTAAGCCAAGAAAGACTTACAGCAACAATTAAGTGTTAAAAACCAAAACAGCAGTTAATTGTTAAAAAAAAATGTTCTTTGTACTGTTGTTGTAATTGCTAATTGCTCGTTACAGCTAATTGTTAAAAAACAAAAAAAAAACAATTATATCCACTAATTAGATATCTTATTTTGTAGCTGCGATTAAATGGAACCCCTCTCAATTGGAAGATTAGTATCAAAATTAATTGTGTGCAGAAGTTTTAAGATGTTCTGTATAGGAAGGTTAAATGTTGTGGGTTCCTTTCACACCACTAAAATTAAATGTTTAATTATGCACGCACACATGCTAATTTGAGTGCAAATCAGTAAAGATTTCTATTCTTTTATAGACAATGGGGCTTATAATACTGTGGCTTCGTGGGAACTACTACTACTGATGTGATGTAGTCACCACATCACATCACTGTGCCTAGAGCTAAATTGACTCTATACAGTTTGGGAATAATATGGGTGAGAAGACTGACTGAGCTCTGTGAAGCTCTACAGTTATATGACACAGGAACCTATGGCTTAAAGGGGATTCTGAACAATTACAAACATCCATGTCATCACCGAGACTAGAACCCGAAATCTGTGGCACTGTGATTCAAGCCCCTCTTCGTGGGAGACAGATAATTGCTATTTTTCCAGTGATATCCGCCAAAAAAATTGGTATGTATAAACTATGTGTTGGGGCAAGTATCTTTTGCATGGCCACACTGACAAGATCCACCATTTTTGTTCAATTTATTTTTCTAGAATGTACAAATGTTTTATTCTTCTTTCTGCAATATTAGATCACACAAGTTTCTGTTTTGATAAAAGACTATTGTTGTTATGACATTTTAAAGCTTATCCTCTCGGCTTGAACCCGATTGATTATGTTTGATTACCTCTCAATAGATTAGTATATAAGAGATTCTAGATAGATAAAAAATAGATTATCTAAATTAAAAACAAGTGCAGCAATATACCTCCAATTAGACAGGCATATATGCTTTCACTCTCTCTGCAACCACCAGGGAATTCGTACCACCTTGACGCAGCAATGAGATTTGATGAAAATAATTTCAAAAGTTTAATCATTTAGAGCATGAAACATATTTATCATGCATTTAGACCTATTAGATGTGTTCAAACCCCTTAATGACGCTGCTCATACATTGAACTAATATACCATGCTTTTTAATATATTTTCATTTTATGTTTCTTCTGAACAGAAATTATTATGTATCAAATTTGTAGAGCACTGTTAATTAAAGTTTTTTTTTTACCTAATCCTACTGAATTAAAATTATTAGAATTTCCATTATTGTAATTTTTTTGGTTCAATTATAATTTTTCTGGTTTCGCATAATTTTTGTAAATGACGCATAACATCTAAAGAAATCTTTTTTAATAGAAACTATTAATTGATGCACAAGCTTTTGTACATCAAAGGTTGAAAAATTTCTCTAACTTTTTCTTGTATCAGTATTTGATACATTTGAACGATACAGTGAAATGTATTAATAAATATAATGCAACATAATAAGATAAAAACCTAATAAAATTAAAATTATATCATGGGTTTTCGTATGAGTAAAATTGATTCCACATTTATAGTAACCTACCTCGAAAAGTATTAATCAGATTGTAGGTTTTTATTGCTAATTTTCATAACTAAATACTGAAAAGATCACACACATATAAATTTGTTGTTGTAAATAAATTTGTACATATGATGAGTTAATAAATAAATAATAATTTTAAAATGGAAGAAAAACAATTTTAAAATGGAAGCATTTATGGCAATCCAATAATGTTTGTGAAGTAATATGTATAATTTTTGAAAGAAACAGTTTTTGATAGCTAATGTCCTAACAGAGATGCTGCATACCAAAATTGTAGATCAATTTGTCGCTAGGAGATTTTCCAGGGTGCATTAGGAAAAAGGCTGCAAGCGGCAGATTTTCAGGGTTTATTTTCTAAGTTGCCTCCTTATTTATTTAAACAAAGTAACTTTTTATAAATTTAAAGATTTTAATTTCGAATATTATTTTTAATAATTTGCTTTTGAATAATTCTTTGTTTTTTTGTTGTCTATTTTATAGTTATTTACTAATGTTTCGAAATATTAATTAGTGTTTTATTTAGTTTTTCTAATATGAGTTTCATTTGTGTGTAGTTACAATTATGTATAATAAAATATGTCAACGTCCTTTGCATGTAATACCAACAGAAACTCCAAAATGTAAAGGAATAATTTCGGATGCGTTATGCTACAACTGACTGCACTAAATAAAGGTTTCCAATTAGTAGATTTAAAGATAATTGAAATTAATGATACAAACTATTAAAAATGGTCCTTAATTCATTAAACTGCATGATAAAATATATGTAAAATATAAATTAAATTCAATGGAAATGATTAATTTTAACGTCTTTTTTTAATGTCTTCAGTTTTCTGTTTGATATCAATAATCTTCATTTTAATAAAAAATCAAACATTTAGTGTCTTTAAGAATGCTATATCAAATGTCTTCCATTTTTTTCATTTCAACAGTTCAGAGATAACAGATAGAAATCACATATTCTTTTTATTTGATATGCATAATTTATTTTCTCTGATGAGGTAGAATTACTATATTTAGTATATTTTTCAAAGTATAAGCATTTAAGTTTATAATTTTTTAAAGTCTAAAAAGATTTATATCTTTTAATATTTTTCATCCTTATAATATTACAATAATTTTAATGTTATATACAACTTTATTTTTTATATTATTTTTATTAATTGTTTATTATTGATTTATTTAAATATTGATTTTGTTAAAAAAATGTAACTATTAATTTTAATTAAAAAATTATTTTTTAATTGATTTCCATTGAACATACAGAGAAGGAAAAAATCAGATAAATATCATGACTGTCATTTGTAATTAACACATGTTCATATATTTTTAAAATATTGTAATACTATAATTTTTATTTTAAATTCGAAACGCATTCAATATATATGAGGTAAAATTATAATGCATTTATCATTAATATTTAATTTCTGAAATAAATACAAAAATTATTTGTTATAAATTTTCTTAAATTTAATTAGCATCAAATCAACTGAAGGAATTTAATATTTTTTTATAATAGGCAAAACATATGTGAATAAATATGAAATAACATAATTTTTTTATTATGTATTGTATAAATAAAGAAACAGAGCATTATTTTTTCATTTGTTTGTCATTAAACATCCTGAAAAGTAAAAAAATCAGATATAAATCTATTACAATCATTTGAGATTAGCACACGCTTTTTGCATTTTATTTAAATGCTGTAACATGACTTCTAAAGCCTTTTTATTTTAAATAAAAAATAGTAATAGGATAATACTTTAATCATTAGAATATATCTTTTGAATATAAAAATTATGATTTTTTCAAATTTAATTAATCATCAAGTCAATTGAGCGAATTTGCTATTTTTTCTTACGATATAAAACCCATGCCCTGGATAAATATGAAATAACGTTGGAAATGTTAATGTTACGTTAATTCCTTTGTTAAATGAACAAATATTTTTTAAAGTGTAATTCAACAACTTGTTATTATGAAATGAATTTGGTCATTTTTTCAGTTTTTAAAGATATATTGCATAACTAAAGACACAGACAACTATTATTAAATTAAAATTCATTTTTTTATTTAACATACTATTGTTTCTCAAAATTTTTACATTTGTGTTATCATTCAGATGGGTGAATTTAGATAATTCCGTTGATGAAGCTGGCAGCTGTGTCGAAGATGCCTTAAAAGAAAAAAGGTAAATGAATGAATTATATTATTAAATAGCACAAAACATTTTTATCAGATAATTGTCAATAATTATATGTAAAACATAATTTAAAAACTTTTGAAATGCCAAAGACATCATAAATATATATTTTATTTCTTGGAAAATCTTTCGTGTTGCTCATAAAATGTAAAGGTTTTTTTTTTTTTTTTTTGTTTGTTTTATAAAAAAATTAATGTTTATTTTAATGATTATTTTCTTTCAAAATGTTTAATGAGCTTTGACAAAGTTCACTATTTTAATTAAAAAAGCTGTTATAAAGGGTATTGATATTTTTGACCAATTTTGTCGGCAATAAAAAGTACCGACTAAAATATGGCCATTAATTTTTTTCTCTCAAAACAGAACTATCAATTTTAGTTAATTGTATATGTATTCAAAAATGAACATTTCTGAATGAACGTACAAATGAACTTGTAGGCATTTTCTTTTTACTCATCCACAACTTATTTGTAAGAAGAAATGTCGTTTTTACACAATTCTGCACTACTTCTTGAACAATTGCATGCAATAACTGTAAGTTGACACTTTTCCGGAATACCATTCAGTCATTTTTTGTGATGTAATGTAGTTAAAAATAAGTGACTGCAGATGAAGTATCTTATTTTGCATATATTTAACAAATCCTTTTCAATGACTACATTCCAATGAATTTTGAATTTCTACCAACTAAAATTGTCCACCCAAATACTTCTAATATTTAAGAAACAAAGGTACTTCGCTACAAATATTCTTTTCTTATTTTATAAAATTCATCTGTTGTATTTTTATATATTTTTCTTGATTTTATCCTGTGTTTTTGACAGATCTTTCAAGCTTCTCAATAGATGTAGATATGCGTAATACGCATTGAGAGGGCTCGTAAACTGTCATTGGTTCTCTAGTAGACATTGCAGTCGACCTTTTTAATTTTTACCCTTTTTTTATACATTGGGTTATTCTCTTTTTCTTGAAAACAGAATATTTTAGTGTTACAAGTTATGTTATCTAAAAACAGGAAGCAGGTTATATATTTTTTTTTTCATAATATATAATCCCATTTCCGTCTTTCAGAAGAAGTATGCAAATATGAAAATTCAAAACAAAGTTTTCAAATTAATTTTTTTGTATAACATCAATTTTTATAGAGATTTACTCAAAAATTCATTCTCTAATAATTATGATAATTTTTTATCTTTAATTATTTAAAAATATCTCATTGTGAATTATTTTCTGTATAGCAATGTAGATCAACTATAAATTAAAATTTCATTACATATTTTGACATAAATTTGAGCTATAAATATTGCTGAGTTTACTTGTTTTTTTTCCTTAAATATTTATCAGTTTCTTCATTAAATATTTATTTGTTGTACTGTTATAATTAGTTGAAAAATAATTTTTTTGATTGCATTTATTAATTTTGCATTCCTATAAATAATAACAATATCCACATATTTAAACTACTATATTTATTACATTCCTGGATCTATATATTGCATTTATTGAAGCAATATTTCTATAAAAAGCCTTTTAGTTAAACTTGTTGTAACGTGTAAATAGAATATATTATTAAATAGTTTTTCAAACAGAATTTCATGAAATAAGCAAATTGATTAATATACAAAATTTTATAACCAATATAAAGTGTAGTTAACTAATTACTCTCTATTACAAAACGATATCACTTGAATAGAAAGTAAAAGAAAAAATTGATAAAGAAAAGGCTCCTTACTTTCCTCCATGTTTTCCTTCATTATCTATTTAAAAAAAAATCATAAATTATTATTTTAAAAATAAAAATATATTAAATAGCAGTATTTTTTATGCCTATTTAAAAATTATATCAATTAAAATTAGAGAAATATATTTACCTTGAACAACTAAAGAAGATGAAAAGAAATTAAAATTAATTTTTGACATTAATTATTTGTTGTATACATAAAAAACAAAGATAAAAATGTATTTCGTTATTCCATTTGTAATTGAAAAATATTAATAATATATTAAAGGTTCCAGAAATTGAATTTTTTAATCGAAATGGTTTTAACGATTTTTAATTTTCCATTTGTAATAATTTAAATATAATATAAATAACTGCTTAGATTTCAAATGTAAAATTTATTTAGTCAGTGAGAAATCAAAATTTTAATGAAAAAATTCACTTTTATGATTTGCTTTCAATTTGTTTTTTAATATAAAGTATAGTTCATCTCTGAAAAACAGTTGCAAACGAAGATTTTATTTTCTAGATCATATTAATATAAAAAATTTTAATATTTTGTAAATACATTAAAATCCATAAAAACGACATTGCAATTTGCTAATAATTAAGAATCAATTTCAAACATACAAAAACTATGAAGACTAATTTTGTGTTTGATTTTTAGTTTTTCTATACAGCTAAATTCAAATTTAAATAAACGTACATATATCTCACTTTTTTAAATTATAAGGAAATAATTTCTTTGTTTAATTAATAAATTGATTAATAATTGCTAAAAGAGCTTATTTAGGGAAAATTGGACCACCGTACAGTCGCAGAAAAATAAGTTAAAAAGGAATCTGATCTAATAATCTGAAAAAAGAGATAACGGATTTGATATGTTCTTCTGTAATAATTGCGAGAAATTAAGTCTGAGATATAAACCACACATTAATTTCTGAATTTAAGTGTGATATATGAAATGTAGTATGTATGAAACTTATTTTAAAATTTTTATAAATGTGCATGTTGTTTCAGATATAACCTGAACAACCTCTGCAGCCTACAACTTTGATGAAAAATTTTCCTCGGAATAAAAATGTATTGGAAATAGAATTACTTAACGAATTAACAGGTGGGCTGAAAACTTCGTAGGCTAGCATAGAAGAATTCTTTTTTTTTTTTATATAGAATTTGATTTTATTATTCAATATAGTTGCCTTCGAGGGCGATTATAGCGGTCATACAATTTTTCGATACCATTTTTATAATACGATTTGTCTTTAGCCTCAAAATAGGCTTCAGTTTCGGCGATTACCTCTTCATCGGCGCGAAATTTCTGTCCAGCGAGCATCCTCTTGAGATCTGAGAACAGGAAAAAGTCTCTGGGGGCCAGATCTGGAGAACACGGTGGTTGCGGAAGTAATTCGAAGCCCAATTCGTGCAATTTTGCCATCGTTTTCATTGATTTGTGACACGGTGCATTGTCTTGATGAAACAGCACTTTCTTCTTCAAATGAGGCCGTTTTCCGCGATTTCGTCTTTCAAAAGCTCCAATAACGCTACGTAATAATAGTTGTTTATGGTTTTTCCCTTTTAAGATAGTCAATGAATATTATACCATGCGTATCCCAAAATATTGATGCCATAACCTTGCCAGCCGACTTTTGCGTCTCTTCACGCTTTGGAGTAGGTTCATCACGTGCAGTCCACTCGGCTGACTGTCGATTGGACTCCCGTGTGAAATGATGGAGCCATGTCTCATCCAATTCGGGTTTATTAGGATTGAACAGCTCCAAACACTGCTTAGAATTATCATTTCGTTGTTGTTTTTGGTCGATTGTGAGCTCGCGCGGCACCCACTTTGTTCAGAGCTTTCGCATATCCAAATATTCATTCACGATATGTACAACACATTCCTTTGATATCTTCCCTTGATAAATCATTAAGCCTGTTTCAGCTCTCAAGTTTTAACACTCATATTTCAATCGTTTCATCATTATAATAGCTTAGAAAACATCAAAACAATCTATAGAAATACACTTGCCAACTTGTCAATGTATATAAATTATTTCGTCGGTAATTTCTGTACAAACACAAGCGGAACATGCTTCTACTCTGAAAGTAAAGTTTTTAAATATGATATAAAATAACATACATATGTATGTTAGTTGCCAATGTAGCATTTAATGCAAATGCAGTTTACAAATTTGTAAAATGTCATAAATCATAAATCATAATTATACGATCATTTATAATTATTTACAATCTAGAATTACATCAAACTTGAATTGTGAAAAAAAATTTTCTTGAAACTTGAATCTTAAAACTGAGATTCTTTTGCAACTTTAGTCGAACCGGGATTCTTTTTTTTGGACATTCGGGAAAACATATTACTCACAATAAGAAACCTGTTAACAATATTGTGTTTATGAGGAAAATATTTGTTTATATAACATACTTGTGATATATGAATTTTAAAGACCATTTGTGATGCTAAATTATGGGATTTATTAGGACTTTGAACTATAACATTTTTATTCATTCAATATAGTGTAATCCTTTCTGATGGACAGCACAATAAAGATCCGCGCTCCCAGATTTCGGGATCTCTGTTCAAAACTCGAAAATGATCACAATAAAATCCTCAGCTAGATCATTTTACTATTTGGCAGAAAACAGTGAGCCACCTCAATGCACCTCAGATGTCTTTCCTTAAAAGCTTTTTCAAGTGGCAGAAAAAAAAATTTCTAAGTTAGTGGAAACTTTTACTTCTATAATGAGCCTTATTTATGTGGTACACAGCATCATAATCAACACAGCTTACTAAAGTTTTTAAGACTCTAAACTTTTCTGATAAAAACCACAACAAGTGATGTTTTTTACTTTAAGTCAGCAATGTTAAACTTATAAATTTACTATTCATAAATTAAATATTGTAATCTAAAAATGTATTATTATGTTTGTTTTTTTAATTTAGTATAAAAATTTAATCACTATCTATGAATTTTTCTTTAATTAATTTTTTCTTTACTTCTATAATGAGCCTTATTTATGTGGTACACAGCATCATAATCAACAATCTTTTCAGCTTACTAAAGTTTTAAAGACTCTAAACTTTTCTGATAAAAACCACAACAAGTGATGTTTTTTACTTTAAGTCAGCAATGTTAAACTTATAAATGTACTATTCATAAATTAAATATTGTAATCTGTATTATTATGTTTTTTTTTAAGTAAAGTATTTTTTCTTTATTATTTTTGTTTTTTAATTTAGTATAAAGCATCATAATCAACAATAATCTCTAAACTTTTCTGATCTGATGTTTTACTTTAAGTCAGCAATTTTTATAAATGTACTATTCATAAATTAAATATTGTAATCTTTATTATTAATTTTTTTTAATCACTATCTATAAATTTTTTTCTTTAATTCATTTTTTCTTTTTTACTTCTATAATGAGCCTTATTTATGTGGTACACAGCATCATAATCAACAATCTTTTCAGCTTACTAAAGTTTTTAAGACTCTAAACTTTTCTGATAAAAACCACAACAAGTGATGTTTTTTACTTTAAGTCAGCAATGTTAAACTTATAAATGTACTATTCATAAATTAAATATTGTAATCTAAAATGTATTATTATGTTTTTTTAATTTAGTATAAAATTTAATCACTATCTATGAATTTTTTTTTCTTTAATTCATTTTTCTTTACTTCTATAATGAGCCTTATTTATGTGATACACAGCATCATAATCAACAATCTTTTCAGCTTACTAGAGTTTTTAAGACTCTAAACTTTTCTGATAAAAACCACAACAAGTGATGTTTTTTTACTTTAAGTCAGCAATGTTAAACTTATAAATGTACTATTCATAAATTAAATATTGTAATCTAAAATGTATTATTATGTTTGTATAAAAATTTAATCACTATCTTTTTTTTTTAATTTTTTTTTCTTTAGTTCTATAATTTAATTTAATCACTATCTCTTTTTCAGCTTATGAATTTTTTTCTTTAATTCATTTTTTTCGGAGGATAAATATAAAGTAGAAATATTGTAATTTTTTTTTTTTTTTTTTATTTCTAGAAAAAAAATCTGTGAATTTTTCTTTCAATAATTTTTTCCGGAGGATTATCGTTCTTTAATGGTTCTATAAAAGCATGAAGTTTTATTACGAGTAAATATTAAAAGTTGAAAGTTATCAGAAAAAATTCATGTGAAATACAGAAATTTTTATTGCAGATTATATCATATTCACTTGCTTTTCTTTTTCGAATGTTTCCATAAACTTTCCGTTTTCTTTGTAACATAAGTAAAATCGGCCAAAACAAAAAGAAAGACAGACATAAAAGACACCCTTAATAAATTTTGCAATTATAATTAGATCTTCCCATGTGTAGTGTAATATCTTGCTTGCGTAAATGCTAGGTAATTGTAGCATTCATGCTATAACTTTCGATTTTAATGAAGAGGAATCATTTGTAGTGGTGGCAACGCAGGAGTAGAAGTGACGACTGCTGCAAATTTGAATACTGCTAAAATAAGTAAATTTGTTTTGTCATTGTTTTAAATAATCGTCCTGATTATTGATTAAGGAGAAAACATGTCACAACAAGCTGTCTCTCGAAACCCACAGCATACTGTATGAAAAGAAATCTTTTTTTCATTTCAGAGATTATTAAAGATTGGTAACAGAAAACGTATTGTCTGAAATTCCTCGCTTCTAAGTTGAGACGTAAACAGAAAAACGGTGAATAGATTGTTTTGTTTTTAAACTGAAATATTTCATTTTTATTTTTTATTTTCGAAAACATTTAAGAGCTGTATGCTTCCAATTGAACTTAACAAATGGCTTTTACTACAATGGCTTTTCTTTAAAAGAAAACGTCACTAGAGAAATGGATGTTAAAATCATTTCTGACCTAGCAATAGTGTTTAAATACAGCAATTAGTAGAGTTTAAGATTACAATGAAAAATTTTTAAAAGCGCTATTAAATGGTGCTATGTAAAGGCGAAAAAAAAGAAATAGACGAAAAAAAGTAATAGAAAGTAACAGATAGAATTCAAAAAAGAAACAGAAAAGACAAAGTTGAATTCGAATTGCAAAAAATGCGTTTAGAAATCGAAGCGAAATCAACCAAATCATTGAAATCACTTCAAGCCGAATCAGGAATTTTGACATTATACAGAAAATTTATCCTACTTGTAACACTTATGCCTTTGTTTCATACTGTTCGAGAAGAAGTAAGAGAGCAGAAATTATAAAAACTGTGGGTATACTCCTTCATAGAACATTGAAGTATTACGTTGCACAAATAATCCTTCTTGGAAAGGAGGATGTAATTTAGAACCATAAACACGTATAGGAAATAATGATAAATATAGATAAATTATTTTTCGTGGAATTCCGTCAGATTTTTACCCGACAGAAGTGAAACTATCTGGTGTAATTTATCGTATAAATTCGCAACTTATTTATTGAATGGAATCAAGGTATAGGAATCTAAACCTTCGAACAATTATGTGACTTGTTAATAACTAAAATTAAAAGCTTCTGCAGATATTCAAAAACATTTTATAGACAATTGGTGTAATAAGACAGTATATGACAGTGGTGTAATATCAAGTGGGTTAGATGACAATGAAAATGTTCGATTCGGCATAGGCAAAATCGTAAGGGAATATGTCAAAAAGAATTTTTATAAACATACAAAGAAGATATTCTGAGCAAAGTAAATATGTTCTGCCCTCATTCAGATACAGATACAAAACTACTATTTGGATTAAAACGTCAATATTAGGACAACTATGAAAGACTGCTATATGTGTGTAGAAGCGGTATCGTTTTGCTAGAGAATGCCCCTAGAAATGAATGAAGCAAGACACCATCGTAAAACAAGATGAAAAGGAACAATTGAAAGGTCAGAAGAATACCAGCAAAACAGCCGATAATGCCTAGTAATGTTTGTCCAATGCCATTGTTGCTGAAGTGGAATCCCAATTTTTAAATTTAAATCTCAATGAAAATGTAATGCAACTCCTTCAGAAAGAATAGTTACATCAACAAAAATATTGCAGCTATAATTGTTTCTGGTGCCTAAATATCGATTCGTCTAATACTTTTTTTTTTTGCCAAATCTACAGGTAAAGCGAAATTAAAAACTGTATTAATACCAGCTTTTAGACAGTGAATAGAAACCAATCATTGTTAATTTATCACAAATATGAAACTAATATATGTTGTGTATGTACGACACACATTGTGACACTCCTTTTATGTACAAACAGGAATTGGATAGAGGAACGCTAATTAGATAATTGGATACAAAAACCTCATATGGTAGAGCTGTTGGATTGTTCCATTTTTATTCTTTTTCTCAGTGCAAATATCTGTAGGCAGTTTTATTTATTGATATTTTTTTCGTTTAACAATAGAATAAATTACAAATTTATAGAATTCTAGATTAAAAAAATATGTTTTAACATAAAAATTTAATTTAAATAATCAATGTAACTCTGGACAATATGTTGGCACAAAATGGATCTAACCCATATGAGAAAAAAGGAAATTTCCGTAGTCATATGAAAATTTTCGGCATTTCTTCCCTATTGTATGATATACAGAAACAAAATAAATATTACCTAAGCACATAACATTTATTAGTAAATTTTTAAGACAGCTGACTTGCGATTATACCGGAACTTATATTTAAAAATGCAAACAATCTATTTAAATTCAAAGAGACAAAAATTTTGTTTTATAGAAATTACTAAAATAAAAACATCTTACTCTTCCATACAACTAAAGAAAGAAAACTTAAAATTTTTAGGTACAAGCAAAATAATTTTAAAACTCAAAAACCCTGAAAACGCCACACTTTCAGAGATCCGGTAACAATACGGAGTTTTCTATAAATAAAAATTCAGAAAATAATACAAAATTACACATGAATTAATTTCACCAATACAGCAGTCCCTTATATATAAAGAAATTGGCAAAAAATTGTTTCGTTTCCAAAATAAAAACTTGAGTAGGACATAGTGCAAACGCAACGAAAATCTCTGCATTGTAAAGAGGAGACTCGAAAGTAAATATGAATAGAAAGCAAACGCAAGAACCAAAAATATGTCGGTAAAAATAAGAAATGATAACTCACAACAAATGTCGAAAAGACAAGAATTCCAAAAGAACAAACATAAAGAAACATGTTTACTGTTACATGCTACCGAAATTCGAATCACCATAGTACAATCAATCTATAAAGAAAAAAAGGAATCCTCAAAGAATCCATAAAAAAGAATCCCCAGTTCCGCATACATAAACAATGCAGAAGAAATAGAACACGCAGCTACCATACTGGAAGAATGTGATCTATTTATAGCATGAGTTGCAATCATAATTTTCAGGGGCAAGAAAACCCAATGGTCAGTGTTATAGCTTATATAAGCATCGACTTTGATATTCAATTATCACCATAAAAATTTAGAAATTGGTAAACACCAATTTTTATAATTTTCTCTTGAGTTTTCGTTAAGGATAGACAGCACACAAAAATATATTCAACATTTCGATTAGTTTTTTTATTATTATCAAAATTATTACTTTGTTTCCATTCAGACAAAATTTTAAAGCTGTATCTTCCATATTTTTAAAAGGATTTCAGGTTTTATTGAAGATAACCGAAATTTGAAGGACGCCTTTGAATAAACAACCACTTAAAACTTGTCACAACCAAAGTAATATTAAATTATTTAATTTTACTTTCGTTGAAAAGATAGAATAAAATGACTTGTAACTGTAGCTGACTTCAATTACTTTTTATTTACATTGTAAATATGTCTTCGTGTGACCCAAACATAAATATGCGATTATGAAAGTAAAGCAATGAATGGATGGATTTCAAAGGATATGTAAAAGGCGAAAACAAAAGTAATGTTTTTAAATTCTTATATCTAATGCTGAAAATATATACAGAAAGGTAAACCTTTCATTTAATAGTGTATTTAAGAAAACTATGTGAGAAAAAGCACAAATTATGTAATTGCAAATGTGAACATACTATTCAAATTGTTTGCAAATCTCATGACAGTACTTGTAAAAATTGTTCTTCATATATTGTTTTAGGAGAAAAATATGAATTTTTACTCAAGCTGAAAACTGATGTAAGCGAACAACTGGAAAGTGAAACACACACCTCAAAAAAAAGGATTTTAATCAAAGCAATGTAATATGCGTAATTATGCAAATTCTTATCTATATGAAAAAATTCTCAGAATATTGTATACGGTATGAAAGCCATAAAAATTCAAGAACATCACTCTTCATTGATCTTCAGATCCAATGAAGTGGAAGCAATACATAATCTAAGGACAATGTCACAAAAAAGCATACTGTAGAAAGAATTTTATAAAAATCTCATACGATATTATCTGAATGTTATTCTTAGAAAGAAAGAGGTATATAAATTCTATGAAAACTGCTGTTTATGAAAAAATGTTGCATGAATGACTTTTATGCAAAGCTGTTGCATAACAATTCTACTGATACCAAACAGTAATATAATTAGGTGTCTTTCCCCCAAGACCCTTGGTGTCTATAACAATCCTCATTAGCAAGTGGTAAAAATTGGTAAGTACAGAACTTATATGAAAACATCATCAATGAAAAAATTGGCCAAAATGTATGGCAATTTATCAAAGACTGGTGTAAAGGGAACTCCTTCAATGCTGTGTGAAATACCTGAGAAGAACTCAAATTAAATTCTACTTGAGGTTATGTAGAGCCAATATTTGAAAGTGGCTTTTGCTTTTGCACCACCATGTTAAAAAATTGTAATGGCAGATATTGATTTTAAGATGCAGTTTTGAAATTCATTCTTAAAACTTTTTAAATCATTAATAATTCTAAATTTTTTAAATAGACAGTCAAGATATTTAGCTATGTGAAGAGATTATAGGCGCGTTTATCAAACGAAGTGGAAAAATAATATGTTTGATTTAGCACGAGAAAGACTTCTTTTGACCATTGTTGCATAAATATCAGTTTTCATTGAATTTATACACTCTTTCTTTCTAAAAATAACGTTATCTAAATTTAAAAAGGAATTGCTGACATGTAAACTCGGATCTTTTTAATTAATAAGGACATATTTTAAAATTCAGTCAGAATATATGATTGGCAAATATTTCACAAATAAAAAACGTAACCTAGAGTTTGCTCGTTTTCCATTTTCATACTATTTTGAGAAGATTAAAATTATTAAAGTTTGGCAGTTTTGTAATATATTTAAGCATTTTATGTGTTTTATACTTTATTTAATGTGGAATAATATTTTGCATATGGTATTAAATAAATTTGTTTCAAAAATCATTTTTTTCCCAGGACTTATTTTTCTTATCATTTTTTTTTCATTTACTGATTTGGGTTTTAAACGTCATAACATGCTTTGTAAATGTATAGATAAATGTTTATATAATTTGTATATTTATAGATAAATGCATTAAATGCTTTATATATGCTTAAATCTATAGTATAGGATTGCAGTTTAAAATGTTCATTTATAAAAAAATGAAAGATATAGATGGCTTTTCCTCCATCTTTATTTTTCTTCACTTACATGTTTTGAAAAGATAAAAACTTTCCTTTTCTATTTCAAGTAGAGATTTACATTTTTTGTTCGTATTCTTTATTATGTATATGATAAAATTGTTGAGGGAATCAGTAATGAGTTTGGTATTTTTTAATAAAATTAAATGAAAAAGCACTGATATTCGTCATTTTTCACTATATATCACAATGAAAACATATAATAAATCTAATTTCAGATGTATCTAAATATCCCTCTATAGAATTGTGTAGCATAGTTTAGTAAATGCAATATAATAATAATAATAATAATAATAATAAATAAAAATTTCAATTTTTAAAAATGTTTAGAGATTTAAATCCTTACAAAATTTTTTAATATTTTAAAACTTTTAATTAAATGTGTAGCTTAAAAAGATTCTTTTAAAAATACGTTTCTTTCAAAAATATTTAAAAATAATACATAAAATAATGTTAAAAATTTTTATAAAAATTAGCCAAATAAACTGCTTTTTAATCTATAATTTTGAGTTAGATTTATTTGTATTGATTTAATAAATCATTAAAATAAGTATGTTAAAAGTATGTTTATAATTATGTATAGTTTCTTTTTATGTGTACTTTTTATGTGTACTTAAATCTGTCCAAAATTTAGTGTTTCAAATACAAATTGGGTTAATATTATAAATTGCTTTTTAAAGAGTAACTTAATTTCATTTAAAAAATTATATAACAATTTAATTTAATAATAATTTAATTTAAAAGATAGTTGAACAATAAAAGGCAAAAAAAAAAAAAAACAGTAGTTAAAATAAAAAATACATTTATAATCTAGGAAATGGAGCGATTGACATTTAAAAGTATTTTCATTAAATAATGCAATATAGTATTTCCAAAAGTCCGAAATAAATGGTACACTAAATAAAATTCATCAAATTTCTAATGTATGTTTACAAAATTTTAGTATTATTTTTTAAATTTATTTATAAATCATTAAAGAAAATTATTTGTCTTGCTAATAATAAATCTCTCCTTATTCTTACATAATTCTATCCCTATTAAATTTTATATACATTTTACTATTATGTACATTATATTATTAATTTATATATACATTATAGAATTTACTACATTCAGTTTTTCTGAATATCTAAAATCGTCGTCAATGATTTTTATTTTTAATTAATGTATAGTTTTCGATAAAATATTACAGTAAAAACTAATTTCCAAAAAGTTTTAGTTCAAATCTTTTTCCTTTAAAAGATACAATATGCTTTCTACTTAATTATTCATATAATAAAAAAAAAGTCGGCCATTCGATTGCCATATTTATAATTATTATTTTCGAAAAAAAGGGCCTTAAAAAATTCAATTTGTATAAGTGGATATCGTTCGCAAAATAAATTTAAAATTTTTAAATAGTTAAAAAGTTAAAGAGTATTTTGGATTTTTATTAAAAGACCTCCAGTAAATGCCGATGTGGAGTATCCATTCCAATTTTTAGCGTTTCTCATGGTTATAAATTTATTGATCCTTTATAATTAAAAAAAACAATTTAGCGAATCAATTTTGGTCTCTGCTATCATTACAATTTGAAATTAATACCATTAGAGCTCTGAAAAGATTATTTATTAACATTTTTTCTTAAAATATAATGTAGAATTTTCAGATTGCAGGTTATTGTGTTTATAATCGTCAGTAATAGTCGATGATTTCAGATATTTTGCTTGTTGGTCCGAAAGTAAAATTTTTATTTTTACAATAAAAATGTTTTTTGTTTTTTTTTTTTTTTTAAATATATTGAATTTAATTTAATTTTTCCACATTACGAAGACTTTAACACTGCTAAGGGACCTCTTCTTGTCGTCAATTTATCAATAGAAATAGGGAGACACAAGTTGTGCAATTTAGAACCTGTCAATAAGCAAATAATAAGTAGGTAATATGCTTATATAATTTGATGGATCAGTTTTAATTATATAATGAAGCATTTTCTTGATACATTTATTAAATATTTTCACTAAAATATTACTGGCCGGAATGTTGATAGGGAATCTCTCAACATTAACCTGTTAACCTGGAAGGTGGAGGACAATATCCCAGACTTCTATTAAACTCTTTAGTTAACTGTGAAATGAGATTCACCATGACCCCTAGCTATCACATTCGGTATTTTTAATACGCATGTAAAGTTTCATTTCTAATTAGTCGTTGATTTAGCAATTAAAAATTTTGGAGTAACAGCTTTCAACCATCAGGAATGTTGAGCATAGTACATATTTATTACAGTGCAGTACATATTTATGTCCCTTGTTCATAGTATATTTATAGAGCCAATTGTATTGATAATTAGTATTCTAAAATATAAGTTTGGTTTTAAAAGGAAAACAGGGACTTTATCAGTATATTTTCCATGTGTTCTGATTTGGAACTGTTTGCAAGTCTTACAAAATTGTTCAATATATTGAGCCAGACCACTACTGAAAATGGAATACCAAACTCTTCCTCTATTTTTTTTTTAATTTCTAGTTCATGTGCTACTTTGATGACTTATATTCTTCTACAAACACAAAACTAAGCAGGCTTTCTAAAAAAATCTTTATAGAATAACAGGTAATCATTAATAAAGTAATCTCTTTTTTTCCTTTAGCGCATTTCTAAACTTCTGTCAGTAAATCAGTTATAAAATTAACTGTATCAGAATTTATGATAAAATTTTTTGGTTGTACGAAGTGCGTTGATCGCTGGCTGTATTCTATACTAAATGAGAAATTCTTTTCATTATTACACATTCCTCTTTGTTGGTGCTTGTCCGAACAAGAAATATTGTCTTTTCCTCTTATGATTTGATTAATAATTCATATAGTATTTGAAGTGTAATATAACAAGGGCCTTCACCTTATCTGTTAATGCTAATAGAAGAAAACATTAATTTCCTTTTTCTGGTAAGTGTAACAATGGGTGATCGGCTTCTGTTAGCTGTCTAAAAGCTGGTATTAACAAAAGTTTTTCCTTTCGATTTTCCTGTAGTTTTGTTCAATATTTTCAAAAATAAAGTAATGAAATATTTCAGTTTAGAAAACAAAACAATCAATTCTCCCCTACTGTGATTCTCGAAAGACAGAGTTTTATGACGTATGTTCTCCTCAATGAATAATCAGGACGATTATTTTAAAACAATGACAAAACAAATTTATTTATTTTAACACTATTCAAACTCATAACTATCGTCACTCCAACCCGTGTATTTACCCCATCTATAACTGACTCCACTTCATTCAAATCGAAAGTTATAGAAACAATTATCCAAACTTTCACCAATGCTACAATTTACTGGAAAAATGAGTTAGATATTACACAACTTATGAGAAGATCTAATTATAATTTGAAAATTAATTAAGAGTGTGCTTTTCAAATTACTCTTTTCTTTTTTTTTTTTTTGGTATTTTGTACCCATGTTAGAAAAAAATCGAATGTTTATGAAAACTTTCGAAGAAAAAGCATGTGAATATGATGTAATTGAGGACACAGGTTTCTATATTCCAAGTCAAATTTTTTTCTGATAATTTTTAACTTCTAATAAATACTCGTAATAAAACTCCATGGTTTTATGGAACCATTAAAGAACGATTATAAAGTTTTTTTTTTCTAGAAATGAAAAGAAATAAATTCTCAACTTTATAGACATTATATTTATCCTCCAGAAAAAATTAATTAAAGAAAAAAAAAATCATAAACAGTGATTATATTTTAAACTAAATTAATAAAAACGAAATAACACATTTTAGATTCTAAGATTAAATATATGAATAATAAATTTATAAATTTAACAGTGCAGACTTAAAGCAAAAAAAAAAAGTCGTTGTTTTCATAAAAAAATTCTTGGGCCATAAAAAATCTAGCATGCCGAAAAGATTGATCCCTGTGATGGTGTGTTTCACTTAAAAAGACTCATCATGTAATTTTCATTGACTTTGACATTTTTTTCAGAAACATGAAAATGATTCCATAATTCCATGAAACCATAATTGCAAATTCTAACATCACAGATGGTATTTTAAAAGTATAAATCACGACAAAGTTATGCAAACAAATATTTTCTATTAAACACAATATTGCCAACAGGTTTATTCTTGTTAATATTATGTTTCCCAGAATATCGTTTCAAAGAAATTCTTCCTTATAGATGAAAAAAAAATTACACTTTCAAATGTAATCTATAATAAGATCTATTTTTATCTCTTATCCACGTAATTAATAACTCTCTATAAAATCCAAAATTGTTTTGGTAATACAACACACTGACAACTTTCATGGCTTTAAATCAGAATTAAATATTCTTTACTGGTTTTAAATTCAATTAAAAATACCAGCTCATAAACAAAGGATACAGGATATATAAGATATATAATATATTACGCAAAAGTATTTATCGGTACATCAATTCATAAAATTTACAAAAGAATCCAAAATACAGAAAATAGCGTCTTTTGCGTCAGCAAAAAGTAGCAATATTTATTTTGATGGCAAGAAAATAAGTAATAAATACGGAATTATAAATAAAAATGGAATCTTATTCCATTTTCTAACTTAATTATGAGCCATAAAACAAGCCATAAAAAATGCCCATTTATATAGAAAATATAATAGAAAGATTAATGGTGTTTGAATTTAGAAAACTCAGAACAAAAGAAGACTGATACTACTGTGTCCAAAAGTAAGACCAATTTTCCGGGCATTATTTATTTCAATTTATTTTTTATTTTAGGTTGACATCTGTGTGACATTTTACGTCAAAACATTCATTAGTGCTAATGAATATATAATGACGTTCGGACTCCACTTTAAACCATAGGTCCCAGTCTAATATGTCTTTAATTTTTTTTGAACGTGAGCTTCGTCGGTTGAGGTTGATGGTCGACCAGAGGGCTCTTCGTTTTCAACGCGTTCTCTGCCTTCTTTGAACTGTTTATACCACTTCTAAACATGTCTTTCCGATATAGGAATGCTCACCGAATGCCTTCTGCAACATTTTATACTTTTTCGCCAACAAAATTTAATCCAAGTTCTTTGCTCAATTAATTCAGGCATCTCAAAAATCGCTGGAATCAGTTTTAACGTCTCACAATGCCAAAGCGTAACTCAAACACTAATGAATATTTTGACGTCAAATTTAACACAGATGTCAAAAGAATGTGCCAGCAACCTAAAAAAATAAATTGAAATTCCATAAGCCTCGGGAGTTTTAAACAGACGCGAGCTTCGTCGGTTGAGGTGGATGGTCGACCAGAGGGCTTTGTAACGCATTCTCCGCCTTCTTTGAACTGTTTATACCACTTCTAAGCATTTCTTTCCGATATATGAATACTCACCAAATGCCTTCTGCAACATTCTATACGTTTCCGGAAACAAAATTGAATGCAAGTTCTTTGCTCAATTAATTCATACATTTCAAAAATCGTCTGTATCAGTTTTAGCACCTCGCAAAGCCAAGCGTAATTCACGAACTAATGAATATTTTGATGTAAAATTTTACACACAGATATCAAGGACAGTGCTAGCAACCTAAAAACGAAAAAAATTTAAATACCATATGCCTGGGAAATTTAAATTGAAAACTGGTCTTACTTTTTGGACACAGTAGTAGATAAAAATTTGCAATCTATTATTCTTGGTTCTCATTACATTATTGAGAAGATATATGGTGAATTTGTCCAATTAGTGTCTGAAGGCAATTTCGAGTCCTTGTAAGGTTCAAGGAAGCTGAACCTTTCTTTTGTACAATAAATCATCTCCAAAAAATTCCCAGGTTATTTCTATGATACTTAATTTCAAGAAATATGCAGAATAAGATATGCACACATTTCTTTTTGTGCACTTCTATCGTACTGAATTAATGCATTAATTTTGATGAATTGAAATCTAGTTTCACTACATAAAGGAAAAAAGGGAGATGTCCCTTAAGATTATTGGTGTAATATTATTGTAATGTATTTTTACTGGCAATTACTCCATTGCTGTAATAATCAGATTCTTAAAATATATTTTCGTAAATTTGAGAAATTGTTTTCGTCAATGTCTTAGAGGTTGTTCAGCTTATAAAATAATTAAAATTATATAAAAATTTAAATTAAGTTTCAGACATATTACGTTTCACACTGCAAACTGAAATTCAGAAATTAATGTGGAATTTTCCTGTCAAAGTAAATTTCTCGCAATTAGCAAAGAAGAACATATCAAATACATTCTAGCTACTTTTATAAAGTAGCTAATTTGTTGTACTTATACTCACTTGTATAAGTCTCACTTTTTATATTATGGCATAAACATGTTGACATAAATTTGAATTTACTTGTATAGAAAAAACTAAGCAATCAAATGCAAAATCAGTCTCTATAATTTTTGCAGATTTGAAGTTGACTTTTCCTTATTAGAAAATCGCAATTACATTTTTATGGATTTTAAATTTTTTTTACATTATAACTGAATTTTTATAGTTTGATAGACAAAATATAACCTTTGTTTGCAAAAATGGACTGCAATTTGCATTGAATAACTAATTTAATATATTATAATTTGAATATTTTTCATAAAATTTAGATTTCACACTGTCTAAATGAATTTTTACATTACAAATATAAACAGTTATTTATGTTATATTAAATTATTACAAATAGTAAATTAAAAATCGATAAAAACTTTTCCATGAAAAATTTCAATTTTTTTACCCTTACTATATTATTAATATTTTTCATTTACAAATTGAACAATGTAGTACATTTTTAACTTGTTGTTTATGTATACAACAAATAATTAATATAAAAAAAACTAATTTCAAATTCTTCTTCTTCTTTAGTTGGTCAAGGTAAATATTTTTCTTTATTTTTATTTAATTTAATTTTTAAATAGGCATAAAAAATATTGCTACTTAATATTTTTATATTTCTAAAGTACTTATTTATGATATTTTTTTTTAATAGATAATGGAGGACACCATGGAGGAAGTAAGGAGCCTTTTCTTATTATCAATTTTTTCTTTTACTTTAGACTTAAGTGATATCATTTTGTAATTCAGATTAATTAGTTAACTACACTTTATATTGACGATAAAATTTAATATATGAATCAATTTGCTTATTTTAAGAAATTCTATCTGAAATACAATTGAATAATACATTCTATTTCCCCGTTACAACAAGTTTAACTAAATACTTTTAATAAAATTATTGTTTGAATAAAAACAATGTATAGCTACAGGAATAAAATAAATATCGTAGTTTAAATATGTGATATTATTATTATTATTATTATTAGGAATGCAATATAAATGAATGTAATCAAAAAATTATTTTTCAACTAATTATAACCGTATAACTGATAAATAGTTAATGAAAAAAACTGATAAATATTAAAAGAAACAAAATTAAACTCAACATTATTTATAGCTCAAATTTATCTCGAGATATTTAATGTATGTCATATATAGATCATATACATTGCTATACAGAATAAAATTCACAATGAAAATTTTATAAATATATAAAAATTAATAAGTATTATAATTACTAGAGAAGGAATTTCTTAGTAAATTTCTATAAAAATTTATATTACAAAAAGCAATGAACTTAAAATATTTTTAATCTGTTCAAATTTACATATTTCTTCTGAAAGTTGAAGGCTTGGTATCATATATTATGAAACAAAATATAACCATGAGTAACGTTTTTCGGTAACATACCTTGTTGTTACCAAACGTCTTTCAGATACTAAAATATCTCGTTTTCAAATAAAAGAGAGCAACCCAAGGTAAAAAAAAAAGTGGTAAGTGTAAAATCTAAAAAAATAGGGCCAAGTTGCGCGGTGATGGTAACATTAGGGCTTCCGCATATATCACAGGTATCTAAATTAATCAGAAGCTTGCAAAATTTCTCAAAAATTCAAGACAATGTTAACAAACAATATATAAAAATGCAACTGCTGATTTTAATAAAATAAGAATAGAATATTTGCAGCGAAGTACTTTGGTTTCTAAAAAATTCGAACTATTTGAATTGATACATTTTAGTTGGTAGAAATTCAAAGTTTAATGGATGTAATAATTGAAAAAGATTTGTTAAATATATTCAAAATAAGCTATTTCCATCTGCATTCACTTATTTTTAACTACATTACACCAGAAAAAAAATGACAATGTAACTCGGATAAGATTCAACAGAAAGTTATTTCATACAATTGTTTAAGAAGTAGTGTAAAATGGTGTAGAAAAGGACATTTTTTTCTTGCAAATAAGTTGTAAACCAGCAAAAGAAAATAACAGCAAGTTTTATTGTTTAAGACAATGTTCATTACCGAAATAAAATTAAAGAAATGCTACCAATAACTTCATTCTTATTTGAAACTAAGATTAAAAATACTTAAATAAATTAGTTTTTCATGCACATTTTAGGGAACATCAGTTGTTATTATCATTTACCATTTCTTTATTTAAATTAATAAATAAAAACTATTAAAATATGTTCATTTTTTGATTGCATATACTATTACCTAAATTTAATAAATCACGTTTTGTGGGAAAAAAATTAATACTCTTCTAGTCAGTGCTTTTATTACAGACAAAAAAAAAATTATCAAAAAATGACATCCATTATAACAGATAAAACAGCTTTTTTTTTTTATTAAAATAGTGAATTTTATCAAAACACTTTAAAAATTTTCTAAAGGAAATTAACACCCAAAAGATATGTTTTTTTCTTATAAAACAAAAAAGAGTTTTCATTTTATAAGTAACAGGAAAAACTTTCTAAGAAATGAAATACATACTTAGAAATACACTAGGTATTTCAAAATTCTTAAATAGAAATTATGTTTTACATTTAATTATCGATAATGATCTGATAAAAACGTTTTTATTTAATTATTTAATTTATTTATTTATCTTTTTTCACTTAAGGCATCTTCGACACAGCTGCCAGTTTCATCAACGGAATTATCTAAATACAACCATCTGTAGGATTTTAAAAATGTAAAAATTTTTGAGAAACAACAGTATCTTAAATAAAAAATGATTTTCACTTCAATAATAGTTGTCTATTTCTTTAGTTATGTAATACATCTTAAAAAAAAAAAAAAATCAATTTCATTTCCTAACACCACAACCTTGAATTAAAAATGGAAAAATATTTTGTTATTTAAGACATGTATCTATGTTTTTTTATATTTAATAATGGTATGGGTTGCATATGGTAAAAAAATATTAAATTCATTCAATTGATTTGATGATTAATTAAGTTTGAGAAAAATTGCAAAAAATACCCTTAATTTTGTATTCTTTTCAACAGTTAAATATTCATGAAAAAGCATTATAATTTTTACCGCATATGTTGCACATGTTCCGAATTTAAAATAAGGGGTTTTTATCATTACAGCATTTAAATAAAATATATTATGTGTTAATCACATAAGACTGTAGTACTATTTATTTGATTTTCTTTTATTTTCTGGATGTTTATTGTCAAATAATTTCATCATGCATATGTTGAACATGTTTCTAATTTAAAATGAAAGTTATAGTATAGTTATAGTATTACAACATTTAATAAATCTATGAACAACTATTAATTAATATTTACATTTTTTAACAAAATCAATATTTAAGACCATGATATGAAAAAAATTATTTTAATAGAAGTAATTTAAAAAAAAAATCAAATCATTTGTAACATTAAAATTATTGTAATATTAAAACTGAGAAAATTTTAAAGATGAAAAAATATTAAAAGATATAAATCTTTTTATAAAAATCACACAAAAATTGTAACCAATAAGCTTTTGAAAAATATTTCTAATTATAATAACTCTCTACGTCATCAAAAGAAATAAACTATGCATTTCAAATAAAAAGAATATGTAATTTTTATCTTTTATCTCTGAACTGTTGAAATTTTAAAAAAAAAGGGAAGACAATTGGTAAAGCATCCTTAAAAACACTAAATGTTTGTTTTATATTAAAATGAAGACTTCTGCAATCAAAAAAAAAAAAAATTGAAGAAAGTAAAAAATCCTTTGCAAATTAATCCTTTTGCACTTAATTTAATTTATATTTTTACATAGATCATACAATTTAATGAATGAAGGAAAATAATTAGCAGTTTGCATCATTAAACTCAATAATATTTATACATTGTTAGATTCTTCTTCATTGGCGTAATAGCCCCATGATGGGCGAAGGCCGTCCGCCTACTGGCAGATTTCGAGACAGTAGATGTTTTCTTTTTTTTTGTTGTAGGGTTACCAGCCCTACGTCCAACCATCATATTAGACCGGGACTTACAATTTAAAGTGGGTTCCGAGCCACTACAAACAACTATATCACCGCCGTTACCCGAATCCGAAACCTGTAACCGAGCGATAGACCGCTAGCCACACACTGCCATCAGGGCCCCATTGTTAGATTAGTTTTCAATTTCTGAATATAAATTTGGATTATATCTCATTAAAAGTAAAAATGAAGAGTATGTAAATATATGGAAGTAGATACTGCCCTACTGTTAAGCTGGAATTCGATTCACTTATGCTTATAAATTTTAGTTTTCTATTTTTACAATTTAAATATTTTCCTAAAATTGTGATTTATATTTGTGAACTTTATTAAATAATTAGAAAAAAGAACATAATTAATACCTTGATAATAAACCAGAATAATTTAATTGTAAGTAGCTTAAATTTGTACATCTTTAATAATTTATATCTCTTTAAATGGAAATTACGTATAAAACGATACTTAAATGATATCACGTTACATTAAACTTTAATTATGGTGTCACAAATAGATGTAAATTGCAAAAATATTTATACATTTTCTGTTGAACATGTATAAATATTATCTATAAGTCTGTTAGTCATAAAGATTGAGATTATAGAATGTGAAACTTTTAAAGGGTAACTTCTCATATATGGATTCAAAATCTTCCACTATTCAATCTTAATCGATGCAAGATATACAGGCACAATTTTTATCCTACTCATTTTATGATATTGACTACAATAAAGGTGAACAACTGTGATCTTATTTGCTAAACATTAACTCATCATTTTAAGCCACAAATAATAACACAAATAAACATATTTTTTATTAATTGTAATAGGATATATTTATTCATTTTTATAAAAACAAAGATTATAAAACACAAGTCTTTTATAGAGAAAATATTTAAAGCTTTTTAAACTCAAAAAAAAATAATAATAAAAACAAAACTGGTTTTCGTTATGATATCGTCACTTCTTAAACTTTAATAACGTGAAACATAAAACAATTCAGTAAATAAATTCGTCAAACAGAATAAGACAAATTCCTCTTTAAAACTATTTCCAGATGTAAAACAGAATTTCCAAACAGAACAGAGGCTTTATTACTGCAATATATCTTCCGAATCTTCTAGAAATAGAATCGTCAAGATGTGTTTATTGCCTCTGAACATTCTTGGGAAATGTTTTGATTTTTATGAGTATGTTCTCGTGAGTTTTTTTGTTATGTGGTCTGTTCTACGCGTTCGTTCTCTCACCACAAGCTCGAACACAAGATAAAGAAAAACAGAGAAATATAAGAATATACACAGTCCACTCACCTTAATGGATACAAAATAAACTGCTTGCGGTTTATTGAAATTTTTCAACATTTGTTTGCAATAAAAAATAGAGCGAAAAATAAGTTATTGTAGATACTAAACTAGATCTGTTCGCTTTTTTTTACTTTACTGCAAACATATTAATTTATAATTACTAGCGCACTTGTTCTTGCACGAATAAGTCCAGTTAATGATTTATGTTTTACCAAAGGCCATAACTACAATAATATGAAAAAAATAATATCCTTAGAGCCAATAAACACAACTTTGTTTAATGGTATTTAATATCAAGTATTTTTTGACCTTTACTTTCTACGTCATTTAATAGTCGAGGTTTCAGGTATATAAGAACCTGGTACTATCAATTAATAATTATATGGTTAATCGTTTACTTCAAAATCTTTCACCATGAAGGCATTTTTTTACTTGTTAGTAATAGTTGCTCTCATTGGCATGGGTAAGCATTTTTATTAAATATATTGTACTTCAAATAAATTTTTTCAAAATATTTTCATTGAATTGTGGTTGAATTTCAAAACACTATCAGAGCTTTTGATGCATTCTTTTGAAGTAAAAAATGCATGTATTCATAACTATGTTAACAAATTCTTCACACTATTAAATTTTGAAAATCCTTTTTTGTGAGTTTTTAGGTATTTTATTTTAATGTTTGTTGAAACATATATTGCAAATTTTAAAAATAGTTGTAAAAAGTATTTTTATTTCAGTATTGTTAAATCTAATGTGAATTCTCAAAATTCTTAAGAATTAATTTGACATATTTGTGAGGTATTTACACAATTATTTTAGCAATCAAATCAATTTCAATTGAATAAAATAATTCGCCAATGAATAAATATTTGGTTTCCTTATTTCTAGAAATAAAGACTTATATATATGTTTCAAAAAAATTTAATATAAACATTATATATACAATGGACGCAGGGAATGATAAATTTTGAAGTATTAAATTGTTCAATAGATATTATAAGAATGATAATCATCGTACTCTTTCCTACTGGTAAAATAATTATTCCAATTGCTGTTATAAATAATTTATATTCTTTTTGCAAACTTTAATGAATAAAATTGAAATTAATTGCGTTATAGAATAAATTGGCATTATTATATTATTTCCAATCTAATATATATATATATAAACAATTTTAAATTTTTGAAGAAATCATTTTTGAGGATTACAATTATATTAAAAAAGAACAGGTTATTCTTTATTTGATAATTCAATAATTATGTTTCTGCATAGTATTTATGTATAGATAGGTTGGTGTCAGTAAAAGTAGTGAAAAACATTTTTATTCATTGAAATTAAAAGTATGTTCTTATAATTTTAAAAAGTCAGTTGAATTGCTTTTGGTTAATATGAAAAAAAAATTATAATTTTTTTTCTTGATTTTTTAGCAATGGGTGGATACCATCGTAAGTTTATTTTCCTTTCCTAATAAAGCTTTTAATTTACAGAAAATTTTATTAATACTTATTTAAATATCGATAAAAAATCAATTATGATGTAAGTCTTTTAATATCTTTACTAAATGATAAATTTATGTATTTTAATATCTAAGGTAATATAATCTATATAAAAGACATAAAGTGCTGTATATTTCTGAATATAAGACAATCCGTATAAATTCGGAGAGCATTTTTCTTAAAAAGTTACTGAAATTCAAAACCCTTATCTTAGCCGAAATGAAAAAACTTCATTTAACGTTCATTATTTACAGTATAATATTATTATTTCTGGTGCACGTTTTGTTACTTTTCGGTTAACCGTAAGAAAATTACTTCAACATCAGATTTTTTTGGTTTGGCTGCAATACAAAAAAAAAAAAAACAATAGAAACAATTTCAAAATAAAACAACAAATTTCTATAAAAATCAACAATTCATTTCTTTAACAAAAATGGTTTTCACAACTTTAAGAAGTATAAATTAAAGAAATAAAGGCATGTTTTATTTAGAAATATTTGACTGTTTATCAAGAACGGAAACGCACCTTCATTTTTTGCGAGATCAGGGGAACCTTTTATAAGCAGACCCCAGTATTTTAATTTTAAAAAAGAGTTCTAAAATTTTTGACCTATGCACATAATTATAATGATCTAATATCTTTTGGATGAAATTTTAGCATAAAATAAAGTATAATAAAATAAATAATTCAAAAAAATTAAATAGAATAAACACTATCATAAAAGTTTTTAATCATTTTTTTTTCCTACGATAATACTAAACAAGAACAGCTAATTTCAATTTTTGTCAAAACACAAGTTTTTCTATTAAGTTAACGAATGGAATATAGTACTTATGAAAAGTTTAATATAATTTTTTTCTGAATAAATATTAATTTTATTAAATCCATGCTATTTTATTGAACATTCTATGCTTTATATAATCAACAGTCAAAGCCAAATATAGTTTTTGGTTATTTAAATTTTCTTAGAAAATTAATGACTTACTTATAAAGTTGCATACCATTTTTAGTATAAGCATTTCTATAAAATATTTGTTATTTAATATCGAAGTATTCAAAATAAAAATTTTGTTAATGTTATAATATGGCACTTTAAATCAATTTAAATCAATTTGAAGGATAGTACTTTTTAAATCAATTTGAACAAAATACAAAATTATAATAAAATTCATTGCATGGCTATGATAGGTATGTTTTGTATTGTTAAAAAACTGTTGATATTTTAATTTTTTAAATTTTGTTTATTCATTACTTTGAACGTTATTTCTTCATTATTTCTAATTTTATTTGTTCATCCCTTTAATGCATTTACAGATTATAGAATTGATTCCAATGGAGGTAAGTTATAAATTTGCCATTTTTCAATAAATGATGTATATAAATTTTCCTTTAAGTTAATTATAATTTGTAATATAAATTTTTGAATTTATAAGCTTAACTTAAATATATTCTAAAAGCTTAAAATTTATTTGTTGCTTCTGCTTCTTTTTTTTTTTATTGTTGATCAAACTAGAAAAATTTATTTATCAATTCATAAGTGATAAAATTTAATCATTGAATAAATTTTTAAAAATAAATAAGAAAAAAACAAACAATCTATTACTTCCAATTTAATATAATCTACAAAGCCTCTCTAAGCAAATGAATATAAAATTGTCTTTATTTAACAAGTTAAAATATAAAATATAGTGTTTAAAATAATAAAAAAATATATGTTTATAAAGTATAGATTATGAAACAATGTTTAAATAAAATAAAGTTTAAAAAATATATTATAAAAATATTTTATAATATTTTATCTATATTTTTTAATAATCTATATGCTATAAAAAAATATATTGTTTAAAATATTTTTTCTCGCAGATCACGTAACAAGTAAGTATACAAGAATGAATTTATAAACCAAATCAATCATTTCACCCAATGGAATAAAATTTATTGATATCGATTGAACTTTATTTAACCACTATGGATTAATACTATTTTTATTTTTCAAATAAAATTCTAATAGAAAATGAATCCTATTTAGAGACCTCTATATAAAAACAAAATTGAATAAAATTGAATACAAGGCTTTGATAGCTCTGCTTCTTATATATTAAAAACCGGTCTTATTTCCATTTAATTTCAATAATATAAATGCTAATTATTGCTAATTTTATTTATTTAGCATTTTTAACTTTATTTATTCACTATTTCAAATTTTATTTAGAAGTATTTACTCAAAATTTGTTTTTTACATTCCTCTATATAAAAACAAATATAAATAAGTAAAACTTTGAAATAATGATGTACTACGAACAATAAGAATTTGAGTGTATTAACACATAAAAGTATTTCTGAACTGCAGTTTGGTGAGGATTATTCTGATTGTTTTATTCATGATTATTCATTCATGTTTTGATGATGATTATTCTGATTGTTTTATTCAAGATTATTCATTCGTGTTTTGATGAGGATTATTCTGATTGTTTTATTCAAGATTATTTATTCATGTTTTGATGATGATTATTCTGGTTGTTTTATTAATGATTATTCATTCATGTTTTGATGATGATTATTCTGATTGTTTTATTCATGATTATTTATTCATGTTTTGATGATGATTATTCTGATTGTTTTATTCAAGATTATTCATTTATGTTTTGGTGATGCTTATTCATTCATGTTTCGATGATTATTATTCTGATTGTTTTATTCATGATTATTCATTCATGTTTTGATGATGATTATTCTGATTGTTTTATTCAAGATTATTCATTCGTGTTTTGATGAGGATTATTCTGATTGTTTTATTCAAGATTATTTATTCATGTTTTGATGATGATTATTCTGGTTTGTTTTATTAATGATTATTCATTCATGTTTTGATGATGATTATTCTGGTTGTTTTATTAATGATTATTCATTCATGTTTTGATGATGATTATTCTGATTGTTTTATTCAAGATTATTCATTTATGTTTTGGTGATGCTTATTCATTCATGTTTCGATGATTATTATTCTGATTGTTTTATTCAATATTATTCATTCATGTTTTGATGATGATTATTCTGATTGTTTTATTCAAGATTATTCATTCGTGTTTTGATGATTATTATTCTGATTGTTTTTTCATGATTATTTCATCGAAAAGATAATAGAAAACAATTGAAGTGTCATTTAAAAAATGAAAAAGAAAATTAATGTTCGAGAAATTAATTAAGTTGAACCTTAATTATGTGCTCAGTTAAAGTTTTTATTCCAAAAAAGATAAAACCCTTTTTAATTTATCTCAAAAAAAGTTTCAATAGATAATCTGAAAAATGTTTAATAATAAATATGTCTGTGATGTTTTAAAAGCTCATAAAAAGGAATAATTAAAATAAACTATTAGTTATGAATGCTATATTTCAATGAAAATTTATTACAATAAATAAAAATATAAAATATGAACTTCTAATTTAAATTATAAGTTTTTTCGTTATGCTTAGTAGAATATAAGTAAAAAATTTTGATGTACTAAACAGTTTGCATATAATTTACTAATATCTCTTTAATCATTTTAACATTTGTTTGTTTTTTTTTTATTCTACAATAGTCCCCCAAGTAAGTAATTAATAGTGTGGTAAGAACTATCAAAATATTTTTTTTAAATGGTGATTTTATTTGAGTATTTACAACTTTATTGATGCAAATTATTTTCTTTACATTATAAATCTAGAAAAAAATAGTAAGTAGTATTTTTAATTTCAATAATCAGTTTAACATTATTACAATTATTTTTTTAAAACTTACCCAAAATATATACAGAAACCGCCAAAATGATAGTTATAAATTTAAAAGCAGCATTATGAAAAATATTATAAAAGTATATAAATATACTTATGTAGCCATGTTTTTATTAAAACTGCTTAGGTGCTATAATAATTAAGCACATAATAATTTACTGTAAATATTGGATTTATACTGAATTATTTTCAGGAACATATAAAAAAGTTAATTAATTAAACAAATTAAAGTTTTAGTTTTTCACAAAAAAATATATACGTTTCATTTTCGTTTGTAATACATCGAAAGAAATAATTAAATTACTCTTTAATTTCATTACATAAGAATTTATTTTGTATATTATCCGAAAGCGAAAAAGAAATTTTAAATATGATCGGAAAGCGATGAAAAATCTTGTAAACTTCCAGCGAAAAATATTTTGAAACTGAACTTTCTAGAACAAATCTCTTAAATGTACTTATAAAAATACTTTTAGAGAATAGTGCTGTTCAGGATTTTCTTAGCAAATTATCTGACTAATTTAACCTTTCTTTAATTTGAATCAAGTCTTAAATTCATTTTAGTTCCTCTTCGAGTATTAGATTGCATTAGAATTATATTAATATACAGTTTCATACATTTTTTTTAATTTAAAGAGAATTTGTCTTTTAAAATATTTTCATGAGTTTCTTTTGAAATAATTTTTGTTCTGTTTTACACAGGTATCTTTGACACTGCCGCCAGTATTATCAATGGTATTATTTAAATGAAACATGATAAAATCTCTTCTTCTTCAATGTAAATGATTATGGAAAACTGCTTGTTATTCTACAATAAAATTTACCTTCAAAATTAGTCCTCAGTGTTTTAGGAAATGTGTTTCTACATTTTAATATAAATTCATTATGAAGAAAAGTAATCTATTTATATATATATGTATATATATATATATAATTAAATAGTTAAGTTAGCTATACAAAACACTCGAACTGCTCATAATCAGACACTCTCAAAAAAAAGTTTAAATATATATATTTCATGTCTTATGCTCTTTATATATTTCTTTATATATATATAAATAACGCAGAACATAGAACACAAATATATATGCAACTATACTACACAACTATACTAGGGTAGTCTGAAAAGTTTCCCACTTAACAAAGAAAAAAAGATCATTTTTTGTCAAATTATTTTTTATTCAATTTCTTAATTAATTTTTTAATCGTTAATAAAATGCTTTTTATTCATCCACTCAAGTTAAAATAAATTTTTTTGAACTTGTAGTAGATGACACTTGATGTTAATACAGTGTTTTCAAATATTAATTCAGTAATTAAATTAAATTAATTAATTTTAGTTTTTTTATATTAATCACCAGATAAACTTAAAAAAATAAATGAAAATTGTTTATAAAGAACTTTCTGTAATATAGTGAAAATAAAGTAGAAATTGACTTTAATTTTTTATATTACTTGTTTTTCTACATAATCTCCTTGTAACTCTATACACTTCTCCCAGCGATGCTTCCATCTCTTCAACCCACCCAAATAATACCCGGCGTCTTTTTCTGCAAAATAATTGTCCTTGGAAACTTTGTTAGAAACATTTCAGACTACCATCGTATATTATATATATATATAATATACGATGGTAGTCTGAAAATATATATATATATATATATATATATATATATATATATATAAAGAACACAGGACATCAAACAAAAGCCAAATAATTAACAAGTTGTGAACTAGAAATACAACAGTTTTGCACGCAAAGAGCTACGACCGGTATTCGCTACACATAAATTGTTAACAAAGCCATCATAACATTTTCAAAGCCTGAATTGATTCCCATTCAGACATCTCAAAAAAGAAAAGAATAAAAGAAATTCTATTCTTCAAGATCCAAGTTGAGGAAATATAGTAAATTTTATATAGGATAGATATGTTACATCCATATATATAATTAAAATCCCACTTTCAAAATGCTGTAAAAAAATGAAACACTCTCTTTACAATGAGTTAAAATTTGAACTGAAGATATTTGAAGAAGGCGAAAACGGTACTGCATCAAAAAGAGTTCTAAAGTGTATTAATAGATGGCGCTGTAAGCGGCATAAAAAAAGGTGAATTCGGCTGCCAGTGATATTTTGAATCAAAATCACAAAGTATTTGGTGTGAGTTGGTCATTAAACCAACTGTAATGGTCAATGCGCTTGATTGCTTCAGTTTTTGACGGAAAAAATGGCTTCAAGTCATTCAACAGTTGTGTCACTGATAGTGAAAAGCCCAACCATCACGGCAAGGTCATACCAAATTGGATGGGAAAAATCGGTGGAACTTTTTTGATGCCATACCGTTTCCCATTCTCCAAGTATCTTCAGTTCAAACTCATTGTGACGAGTGGTACTTTTTTATAGCATTTTGAAAGTGGGACCTTAAATATAATCACCCGTATATATATATATATATATATATATATACTCAAGAGCCAAAACATTCTGACCACCTGTCAATAACGAGTTGGCCCACCTTTGGCGAGCAACACAGCTTAAATCTGCCTTGGCATGGATTAATACCACCACTAAAAACCAGTTAAATACCACTTCCACCTGATCACGTGCCTTCCACGTCATCCAAGCGAGTTCATTGCAAAATGTAGAGGTGGTCATAATGTTTTGGCTCTTGAGTGTATATATATGTGTGTGTGTGTGTGTGTGTGTGTGTGTGTGTGTGTGTGTGTGTGTGTGTGTGTGTGTGTGTGTGTGTGTGTGTGTGTGTGTGTGTGTGTGTGTGTGTGTGTGTCTATAAAGAATATAATAAGAGATTATAATGATATGTAATATGATAATTATAATGAATATAAGACATGAACAGAAATGACAGACATTGAAATATTCGTTATTTATAAGGTATAACTGAAAGCAATGAAAAAGTGGAAAAATAGTTTGAGAGACAGCAACTGAAAATTATACAAAACTAAAGTGTGATTAGGATATTAACAGATGCTATGCAAATCAAACTTTACATAACTTAAACGCAAAACCAAAGGAGATCTGATAAACAGTTAATTATAAACACGAACCTTTTGTACTAGCTAAAAATATATTACAAAATCATCATTTCTTAATCAACACTTTTTTAAAAAAATTGTCTGATTTTTTATTTTTATGCAAATGAAAATGCTATAGTGCAGAGAAAAATACGTCACAAAAGTAATCATACACCTAAACATTTTGGGTACAAATTCATAAATAAAATTAAGATTTGTCTTTTTTTCTCCAATTCCTTCTATTACCTCACACTCTCCCTATATATAACTTGTTCAAATTTTCAATCGTTAATAAAATACTTTTTATTCGTCCACTCAAGTTCAAATACATTTTTTTTTAACTTGCAGTGGATGACACTTGATGTTAATGCATTTTTTTCAAATATTAATTCATTCATCAAAATTTAATTAATTAATTTTAGGTTTTTTTAGATTTAAGTTGCATGTATCTACCAATAGATGGCGCCAGATAAACTTAAAAAAATGAAGGAAAATTATTTATAAAGGACTTTCTGCAATATGGAGAAAAAAAGTAGGAAATGACTTAAAAAAATTTTTTTTATATTACTTGTTTTAAATCTTTGTTTACTTTATTATGTTTTATGTATTACTTTAAAATGGCTCATTCGCTATAGGAAACAAAGTACAGCATTCGAAGTTATTTATTATTTAATATCGCTAATTTAATTAATTCATCCCAGTGTGTAACATAATGTTTTAAGGAGGAAAAGCGAATAAAAAAAAGGGTAAGAAAAGGATGTTTGGCAAAATTAATTGAATCTGACCAGATTTATTATTATAAAAATTGTGAAAAATTCGTTGATTGCTTAAAAATTTCTACAGAATTTACTGAAATATTTTCTACTTCCTGTTCATCTGAAATTCATCGACAAATGCTCTGAATAAATTTACATGGGTGTTCTGCTCGAAGAAATTTTTTGTTATTACAAAAATAGAATTCCCATTATTATAAATTATAAATAAATACAAAACGTACTGGAATCATGTCTTACTATTGGTCCAAAAAGTAAGACCAATTTTCTGTTTAAAACTCCCGAGGCTTATGGAATTTCAATTTATTTTTTTAGGTTGCTGGCACATTCCTTGACATCTGTGTTAAATTTGACGTCAAAATATTCATTAGTGTTTGAGTTACACTTGGCATTGTGAGACGTTAAAACTGATTCCAGCGATTCTTGAAATGTCTGAACTAATTGAGCAAAGAACTTGGATTAAATTTTGTTTGCGGAAAAGTATAGAATGTTGCAGAAGGCATTCGGTGAGCATTCCTATATCGGAAAGACATGTTTAGAAGGGGTATAAACAGTTCAAAGAAGGCGGAGAATGCGTTACAAAGCCCTCTGGTCGACCATCCATCTCAACCGACGAAGCTCGCGTCCAAAAATTAAAGATTTGGTTCATGCAAACCGGCGATTTATAATTGCATACTTTTATACTGAGGTTGGAATTTCAAAAGATGAATTTGAAAAGGAAAAGGGGAATTCCATCGTGGGCCTCAAACGCGTCAAATCTCGATTGGTACCGAAAATATTCAATGCGCCAGGACCCACTGCTTTGATTCTTCGTGACTTTTTCGCCAGAAATGAAACCCATATCTTTCCACAACCATCATATATTCAAACCGCGCGACTCCAGGCTATTCCCCTAAACTCAAAAGACCTCTCCAGGGACACCGTTTTGAGTGGACTCAAGAGATTCAACGCGCGCATTGAAGGCCATTCCTGCCGATGACTTTTAGCATGCATTGAGGATTAGAAAAAATTTGCATAAGTGCATTGTGTCCGGAGGGGATTACTTTAAAGATAATGAAATAAATTTGGAAGAATAAATAAAGAGTTTTTTTAAAAATTGGTCTTATGAAAGCAAAATTGAAATTTTGTTTTGTTTTGTTGGGCCTTTAATTGTATGGAGAAGAAAAAAAGGAGAAATCAAACTCATGGCTCAAGAACAAGTATTGTAGGTTTATTAAGAAGAAGTTATAGATATTATTTAAGCATTTTCATTCTGAAATATTAATTTTTATTATTGGATAGAGCAGTATTTCATTGAAACTCGTACAAGTACTTTTGCAAGCTACTGCATTTATTAGCTTAAAGCTAATTTGAAGAGAACATAAGGAAGTTCATGAATAATTTTTGTATTTGATATAAAATTATTTATAAAAATTAATCTTCGTCTATTTTATATAAAAATTAATTTTTGATTGATAGAAATAATTCGTTACAAAACATTTCCAAAACCATATATATATAAATATATATATATATATATATATATATATATATGGTAAAAATGTTCTAAAATTTCTTTCTGTAAAAAGCATTACAACAATTACCATATAAATAGTATATGTGGAGCAATTATTGCAATGTTTTTTACAGGAAATCATTTTGCAAAATCTGCAATTTTAAAGCAGTTTGTTTTAATTCTGCATATAAGGATTATAAATATTTGTTTATGTTTGTTATTTCTCTAACGCAGCTGTGAAAAATTCTTTTCAAATAAATTTCTTCCCTTTAGAATTATGCTTACTTTTAATTCAAAAACCTTTTTTAAGATTATAATTTTGTAATAATAATAATAATAATAATTTAATTATAATTTATAGTTTAATTTATATAGTTTAATAATTATAATTTAATAATAATTTGTTTAGTTCAGTTAAAAGATAAAAATGTCTCATTTTTTAATAATTTTGTATAAGCAGCTAAAAGTATGAATTTTAAACAATGAACTTCATTATCTTGTTTCCTTAACAGAAGTGCTGAGCAACAAATTTCAAATTAAACATTAAGCATTACAAAAAATAAAATATTCTATATTTTATAATGTTAGGAACTTCATAACAAACATACGATTATCCATTTGTTATATAACCTATTTTTTTTAAATATATACCTATAGTCTGTTTTCTTTCTTCATTATTATTTAAGAAAAATTAGGAACCCTTTTACTTTTTTTTTTAAATTATTTTCTCCCCTTATATTTCCATTGAATTAAAAAGTAAATTAATTACTGTAATGTACTAGAAATGAATTTTAATTTAGCATAATCTGGAGTTTCTTTGCAGATAAAAATTGGACCTATGTAACTTATAAACCGATGTATAGATAGAGTAGTGGCAACTGGCAACTGGCAACTGTCGTACCGATTACGGAGTACCAACAGGGGGAAATACCCCTTAAACCTCATCTTAGTTCATAATTCAAATAATTTAACCCGACCAACCCGAAGGTACACGGTAAACTGATAGACCAGAAGCACGACAGCACCCACTCAGGGCTACCTGGATACCGCCTTATCCGGCTCCACGGATAGGGTGATATGAAATAAGTACAACACCCCCTCACCGAAGTCAAGCATGATTGGGAGCGGGCAGTACTTGGGTGGGTGAACACCTGGGAACACCGCGTGCCGTTGGCATTCACAAATTTGTGACCTGAATGGCCGAGTGTCTAGCGCTCTGGCGCTCGGTGCCACAGGTTTCGGATTCGAATCCCGGCGGTGCCATGGATGTTTGTAGTGGTTCGGAATCCACTTTAAGCCGTAGGTCCTTGTCTCCTATGACTGTAAAAGCGTCACGGAGCCAAAGTCAGACTTCTTACTACGGGTGCTCCATCACAACAGAAGCTGCTTCCTTCCCCTTCAATCATGAGTACGTATGGTCTCGTGGGCTTGGCCAGCCAAGTGGGATAAGAAACAACAACAACACCCCCACCGCTTATGGCTGCTTGTAGACTCTTACACCAGTGGTGTTATAACTGTGGCCCAATATAATAACAAGATTTGTAAATTTGTTTCAAAACTGGAATATTTCTGTACTTATTTCACTTATTTTTTTAAAAATTCTTATTAAATAAAAATAAATTTTATTTTATTTAAGAACAATTGTATAAAATGCATTTCTATTTATATATTTTAATTCTTTTAGCATAATCTATTTTAAAGTTTTATAATTTCTGTGAATAATTTTTTATCTGCTGAAAGATTTCATTATATCATATTCAAATAATAAAACACTATTATTTTACTATAGTTTTATTTTTATATCATAGTGGTTTACTAATCAATGAACTTTGTGTCATCAACCATCATTAAATTAGAATATTTTATGCACAGCAGAAAACATCTCCTTTCATTTATATGCAGCCCAAAGAACTTAAAATGTTAGATGCAGCTCAACTACATTTGTTTTTAAGATTGCTGTTTGAAATTGTTCTTAAAAGTGTTCTTAAATTGTATTTAAAATGAATGTGAGAAAAAACTTTTGATATAATCATTTTTCAAATAGTTAAGATGAGGCCTTTTCATAATTGTATAGTGCATTTACATTGTTTTAATATGTTAAAGTCACAGTAACAATGTTATTGATGCATCCAGAGAAAAGACAATGAAAATAGCTGATTCGCCATGACTATTTAGAAAGCAGTCTACACAGCATTGATTCTTTAATATAAATTATGAGTGACCTTATGCAGTTAAAACATTAAGAATATTTATGCTTATGTCTTTGGGATCTTAAATTATTTTTTAAAAAGTATTATAGACTTATCCAGCGTATGGCCTAACAGTTTAATTTTTTCAAATTTTTTATTACGAATGGAATTATTATCTTTCAATAAATTTATTCGTAATATTTAAATACATGAATTGAAAACCCCAAATCACTAAAATTTAGTTTTAAAACTTAATTTTCGTGTAGATATTTACTCTAGTTGATTCTAATTTCAGTTGATTGTAATTTTTATTATTATAGCCAAATTTTCTTTACATATTTTTTAAAAAAGGAACATGATTTTTATACAACTTTGTAAGGACAATTATATTTCATACCATGAAATTTCAGGACATTTCAAAATAAAAAAATCTTGCATAATTATCTTATTATTATTTTTTAATATTTATATAAAAGCGAGTTGTAAATGTAAAATTGAGTTGATATTTTCGTCGATAAAGTCGTTTTTACCGATAGTTTCTTTTTTAAATGTTGATTATTTTAATCAAAAATGTATATTTTTTTTTTTTTATATTTATAACGAATCAATTATTATTTTAATAATCATATTAAAACAAAGTCATCCAATTTTTAATTTAAGCTAAAAGTTTAAGTTGATTCAAATGCAAAAAAGAATAATAAAATTTTATCAATATTATTAATGTGGCCCATTTTCAAAAATTGGTTCATATATAATACATCAATATGATTTTAACAATATGATTTCAAATATTAATCTTTTTTTGTTATATATTTTTTATGAAATTTCCTACATATAAAGATATTGAAAATTCATTTCAAATTCAATCTGTAGCTTTGTTTTCCTTCTTTGTTATATATATATATATAGATAGTCCCCACCAGAATTAAAGTTTCAATTTTTCAGTTTAAATTTAAAATTTCAGAATTAAAAGAATTGCAATTTAAAAAAATACGTTTGAAGTTTTAATTAAAATTAAAAACTATTCTGATATTTTTTTGTTTAATTTACGTTTAAATATCATTCTGCCAATATAATATAATTTAACAATGTAGCAAACCAAATCGTATGATATTAATTGTAACTGTGGAGAACTGCTGGCGCCACCTATGAAATCAGAGATAAAAAATTTAAGAAAAACTTTGTAATACAACACCTAATCATAATTTTTCTGAAATATCTTTTGTCTCTGTAAATGTCTATCCTATGTTTGTTTCGTGCCCGCGTATTATCTCTGTGAATGCTTCTGAACTCGTGTTATCAAATAAAATGTTTAAAAACATGTATGCCTACTTATTGAAGTGATATCATTCATGCACTTTAATCTAATTTAACAATGTAACAAACCAAATCATGATATTAATTGTAACTGTGGTTGACTGCTGGCGCTACCTATGGAATCAGAAATGAAAAAAAAATTAAAAAAAAAACACTATGTAATAAATTGACAACCACTCATAATGTTCCTGAAATATGTTTAGCTATGTAAATGTCTGTCATATGTTTGTTTTGTGTGTGGTTTGTGAATGCTTGTATTGTCTCTGTTAATGGTCGTAAACCAATGTTTAAAACCATGGGCATCACTTTATTGAAGTTATATCATCCTATATATTTGAAAAGTTCATGACACAACAATACCAATTATCCAGTGTGTTCAAATCATCTTGGATTGCATCAGTAAAGAGCCAAAAAAAAAAAAAAAAAAAAAAAGAGCATTTATTAATTTTTTTAAGAGGTTACATTACATTACTTTAGAACAAATTTGCATACATAAATATTACAACAATAAATATTGTAAATATTAAAATTTCTAGCTATAGTGGAAATTGTTGAATTTAAGAATATAGAAAATTCAAAAATATTTTTCCCAAAATTGTTTTTTTAGTTTTTATGAGTTTCTTTTTTTTTATTTAAAAGAAATGTTGTTATTATAACTATTTTATAATTTTGTTTTATTTAAAGTTTATTCACATCAAAATTTCATGTTTTGAATTTAGCATGAATTTGTACATAAGATCATTCAATATCACTAATTTAAATATATGAGTAAATAACACATTTTTACTTTAGTTATGTCAAAAAATTAATACTTTGTTCTTTTAATTTTTAATTTTCCTTTCAACATATGATATTTTTTAAAGTATTTATTTGTACACTATTTTATTATAAATGTGGGTTTTACATATTTTTAATATATTGAACACTTATAAAATAATATCTTTAGTGGATATAAAAACTATACATTTCAAATTAATAGATCAAAAATAAAACTTACTTCTTTTTTGGAAACATCAATTTATATATATATACATACATTTTCATCCTTTTATTTTTTTTTTTCAATTCCTACTATTAGCTCAGACTCTCCTATATATATCTTGTTCAAATTTTCAATCGTTCATAAAATACATTTTTATTCATCCACTAAAGTTCAAATACATTTTTAAACTTGTAGTGGATGACACTGATGCTAATACAGTTTTTTTAATATTAATTCATTAATTAAATTTAATTAATTATTTTTAGTTTTTTTTTAGATTTAAGTTATATGTATCTACCAATAGATGGAGCCAGATGTAAGTGGAAAATTTAAACTTTATATGGATAGTGAAAAAAAAAAAAAAAGTAGGAATTGTCTTTAAAAAAAAAAAATTTTTTTATATTACTTGTTTCTGTTTACTTTTACCGATTACGTAGATAAAGGTGATGGTAAGAGTAAATGTTTAAAAAAAAAATAACATCAACAAAACTATAAAATTATTATTAAGAAAATGAATCTAATGATGATATGCTTCATACCATTAGAGGGTAAAACAAAATTAGTTTATTATCTACAAATATATATATTTAATGGAACTATTAACATGATGATAGAATCACCGATATTCCTGAAGATAGATGATATTTGAATCACAAATATTTCTGAAGATAGTTGATAGATGAATCACAGATATTCCTGAAGATAGATGATAGATGAATCACAGATATTCCTGAAGATAGATGATAGATGAATCACATATATTTCTGAAGATAGATGATAGATGAACCCCAGATATTTCGGAAGATGAATCGCAGATATTCCGTATTCATAGATGATGTTTAAACATAAATTTAAAAAAAAGAAAATCAAAATAGACTGTAATTTTTTAAATTATGATTTTCAGTTTTGATTCCAAATATTCTACCCATCACAAAATATGGTCTACCACGAAATACTCCTAACCCCTTCTGCTCATTAGCTCTCATTTATTAACAGTACTTTGTGATAATTGTACGACAGAAACAATACGACAACTGCGATGTGAGAGCATAGCATCTTTTTAATATTGTTACCGAAATCACATGATTGTTGCAAACTGACGTTTTCTGGTAATTCTTACCCTGTCTCCACTCTCAAAAATTATGAACTCAAATTTTGATGTCTGATAAACTAGAACACCTTGTATAGTGTTTGATCATATGATCCTCACACAAGAAGTTCTTCAGCTTTTTTTTGCAAAATAGGATAATGTTATTTTGTTATACAAATCGTAACTTACTTTTGGAAAATGTTCTAAATAAAATCTCATGTCATTCCATACATGTCTGAGTTTCTTTCATTCTATGTAATATTTTGAAAAGACGTTTTTTAAATAACAATTATTAATCATTCGCTTAAACTAATGAAATTCTTTTCACAAAGTTTCAAATACCATTTAAATTGCAATTTTTATCAAATAATATTTTTTTATCGTGAAATATCACAATTAAAGAAATCAGAAATATGTATAAAAAATAAATATCAAAGAAATGCTTTGTTGCTGTTTAGAGAAGATTACAAAGAATTAAGTTTAGTGTGAAGTTTAAGAGACACATAACTTTGCAAATTGATTGTGCTATAACATCTTGTTCTTCATTTCATTGAGATCAGATATGATA
Organism: Caerostris extrusa; assembly: GCA_021605095.1. Classification (NCBI taxonomy): domain Eukaryota; kingdom Metazoa; phylum Arthropoda; class Arachnida; order Araneae; family Araneidae; genus Caerostris; species Caerostris extrusa. Next base: position 54,973 of record BPLR01013736.1, on the reverse strand, counting down.
CATATTTCTTCTCATATATCTTATGTGTTTCATGAACGTTCATCAAACAAAATACACATAATGAAAATAAGAGTATTATGTATAATTTTCACAATTAAAAACAATGAATAAATAAAAGTTGATAAATCAAACATTTTTTTTACTATATCAAGTAATTTTTCTTTTCTAAGTTTTTTTCTGTTCCTTTTTTTCAGTAGTATATCAGAAAAAAAAAAAGTTTATTTTTAATATTTTCATTAAAATATTTTTATTTAATTTTTATTTTAAAAAAAAAGAGTTAAAATCATTAATATATGATCAGTTTTTTAAATTTATCATTTTATACTAAATACATAACATATTTTATGCCAGAAAATAAGAATTTTATAAATGGCCATAGAAAAAAGAAAAGAAAAAAAAAGCTTCAATAGATAATTTAGGTTTTTAGCTTGGAAGAAGAGAGAAAACTTTTAAATTTGCAATAATTAAAACAAAAATACTTTCTGCATTATATCGCTCTCCTTTTTTTGTTGTCTGCAAATTATTATTCAAAATATGTATTTGAACGTTTCATAGCCCATGGGCAAGATATTATCAATTGAGGAAGTAAGTAAATTTAGTTTTACATTTTATAAAAAAATGTTTTAAATAAAATTCCTTTAAAATTACCAATATTTACATTACTGTTATAATATTTATGATCCATTACTCTATATTTAAAATTAAAAAATAGTAGCTTCTCTATTTCTGACAAGTCATACGAAAAAAAAAGCGAATATAGAATAAAAGGATCACAGCACAATTTTTTCATTCATTATAGGTAAAAAAATTTAATATATTTTTAAAAATAATGTATGTATATGTAAAATAATGTATGTATATATATATATATATTAACACAAGAAACATAAAAATGTTTTTCTAAATTATTTAATATACAAAGTTGTCTAAAGTCTTAAATAAAAAAGTATTTGATTTAGAAACATTATGCATTTATGTAAACAATATTTTCAATCCATCAAATAAGATTATTTTGTTTCTCATGTAGGGATTACTTCTATAACTGTTTACAAACGATTCTAAATAAAAAGTATGTTTATTAACGAAATATCGCCCTTTTTTCTAAATTTGTTTTAATTTATTTTTCTAGTCTTTTTATATTAGAGCAAGTGTCATAAACGGATTTATATAAAAAGTAATTAACATACTGCCGCTGATTCTATGAAAAATTACTATTAATATATATTTGGGAAAAAAAACATTATATTGCAAATTATTTATATTTTATTGTTGTTCTCGTTGTGACGTTTTCCAAACTACATACAAGTACAATCAAGTATCAAAATTTAAAAATAAAATGTAATTCTTCGAGTTAATATTTTTGCATCTATTTTTATCATACAACTTTTATATATGCTTTAATTTGTTAATTTAGATTTAAGATTTATATTTTTAAACAAATATTTTGTTCGAAAAAAAACTAAACATTTATTCAGACACAAAATATAAGTAAAATTCACAAAAATTCAGTTATAACAAGAGAAAAGCTTACATATTCAGTATTTAATCAAAATTGAAAGAAACTTTCAATATGAAAACACCTTTATAAAATTGTGCGTAGTCTTTAATCTTTATATTTTAATTCATATTGAGATCAATTTTTCAATGTGGATTTTAAATGATATTTTACTAAAAAAATTACATTACATTTTCAGAAAAGCAAATAAATTACTACTAAAATTCGTCTTTTTTTTATCTTGTAATTATTTAACATAATTTTTTAAATTGATATTTTTACAGTAAATAAAAAAAAATTGATTCTTGAAATATTTTCTCTTCATAGCATATTAATAACTACAATGTTAAAATATTCAATTTGTATTTTTAGGCACTTCTTCTTTAATACTTTTTATTAATATTTAAATTGTCATTGCCTATGAGAAATTTTTTTATGTTTTAATTTAAGTAATTGTAATAATGATAATGATAAACAGATAAATAATATTAACATTAATTACTCTTTAAATTACGCAAGTAGACGCAATATATGCGAATATTACTTTATAATAGCAAAAACAATGAATTTTCACACGAAAAAATATGATGATGGATAGAAGATCATATCGTAATGAATATTATATATAAATGATTTAAAAATTTCTATATTAAAGCAAAAACAAAAAAATGGCATGAAATAATAAGTACATAAAAATAACAAATATGAAAAAAAAATTATACTAAATGCATTAAAGGAATGTAAAATATCAAAAAATGAATAAAAACAATGATTCTTTAACAAAAGTGAAATAAAACCTTAACTTTCACAAATTTGATTTTAAAAAAATCGTTAAGTCAATTTTTAATAATACACTGCAAGGTTTTCACGCGTTGTCGTGTTTAACAAATTTAAAATTACAACCCATTTGTAAAAGATTTTTCAATTGATCATATTAAAACATTCTGGAACATCAACCATGTCAACTCTTAGTCTCATTTTCAAATGGTTATTTTCTTTTAAACCTGAAAATATAATTAAGAAATTTAATTCTTCTTTTATTTTTACAATCCAACATAAATTGTCATTTTCTTCGATTTTATTATTGCAATTATAACAAGAAACCTCAAAGATTATTTCAGTGAATAATGTTGTAGCTGTAAGAAATTTCATTCTCAAACTGAAATTTCCAACACGATAATGGTTTAAAATTAAATACACACACTTTTTAATTGTATTACATATTACCTAAATATTAAAGAATGTATTTCATTTGTTTCCATAGACAGTTTTTAGTTAGGCATTAAATATTCTGTGAGATAGAAAAAAAAATAACATGACGAAAAATTGAAAATTGATGTAATGAGCTTTAAGATAAAAGTGCTGAAACTAAACACAAGTAAATAGTCAAACATTTTTAATAATTCTTATTTCATGCAAATAATGGAATTAATATTTAGTTTTCCACTTTTTTTATAAAATTACTCTTTTATAAGTTTAGATAACATTTTCTTCTGAAATAATTTCTTTATAGAAAAACATAAAAAAAAAAAAACATAAATTTCAATAAACTCAAAATCCTAATATTCGAGGTTAACGTAAAAATGTATTTTAACATCAGCTTTCTTAAAGGCAGAATGTAAAAATGTATTATTTTAGTTAAATCTCAAACAAAAAAAAAAATATTTATGTGAAATTTGAAGTATTTTAAAAAAGATTATCTATAAGAATTAATCAAAATTCATAAAGAAGTTAAATTCTTTAATCCTTAGTACAAACACTATCTTCATACTTACTCCATATAGCTTCCATCTCTTTGCAAAGATAGGTAGAGAAAATCTGACGTTCAAAATAAACAAAAAAAAATAAATAGCCATAAAAATATCTAATCATGTGGGTCCACTATATTTTTAAATCACATCTAAGCCGTGATTAAAATTTGCTTATTTCATATTCCAATTAAAATTGCTATTTGATCTGCTGATCTCTAAACATTAAATTTTGAATTATGCCTGACATATCCTTCGTACAGCTGAATTATTATTACTGTATTTCAAAAACAATCAGAAAGAAAAACTTACAGCTATTTTTTATTGCTATTGTTTTTCTAGAAACATTTTTTTCCATTTTATTGAAACATTTTATTGTTACATTTCAATTTATAGGTAGTAAATTAAGATTAAAGAACAACATAGTTTTTATAATGTCATTTTTAACGAGTCGGAAATTAACATTATATCTAGATAACAAGAAGTTTTTCAGCTTTATTAATTTGTTTAATATATACAAGTTATAGTTATATAAATTTTTTTTGAATATTTATTTTTTTTAGATTTTCTTTAAATACATAAAGAGATTACTTTTGTTAAATAATTGTCTGTATAACTCTCTTTGATCACTTACTTTTGAGTTAAACACAACATATTTTACTGGTTTTTTTTTCTTCAAATTCAAACTCATTGTAATATATTTGTATTCAATATGCAAATATTTTATTGAAAAACTCATAAATTAGGAAGGCATAATTTTAAAAACATTAAAAAATAAATAACATTAAAACTTCAAAATAAAATATATTTGTCCTTAGATATTGAAAATACTTCAAACTCTAATTAAAAACACACCAAAAATTTAAAAACCATTTAAGTAAAAAGTTATAAACATCAAAAATTAAACAATTAAGAACTGGAATTCTAAAAATAGCATCTGGGAGATGGATATTAATCTAAAAATTAATAAAAAATACGAAAAAGTAAATTTAAATGCAATTTGCGGCAGTAGAATAAAGAAGCTTTTAACTATTTTTTGTACTTCAACGTAGCTCTACGTGAGCTCCATTAGTAGAAAAAAAATTTCAAGTTTGCACTTGATTCCCTGCCAAGTATTTTTTAACATTTGTTGTGGAAGTTCAAATTGCATCATTTGTGCTAATTATATCACTTTTTAAAAATGTATATAGCAGCAGCAAGATTTGATAAACAATAACTTTCGTATAATTCATAAAAAACAATGGAGTCATGTCAAATTGTTGGCCCTTCACGACCCATCCAACGTTCTGAAAAAATATCTGTCAAATAATTCCTGGATGTGTCTACATTACTACCTAAGAAGCCTATAAATATATGATTCTAAAAAAATTAAAATTAATACTATCAAAAAAAATACTAGATTTCTCCAGTCTTTTGCATTAAATTTCACCTTTTTGCATTTCTGTTATTAATTTAAAGAATATTAAAAAGATATTTTCGGACTTGCTGCATTTATTGTGTCAGTTATTTTCGCTGCACAGAAGAAATAATTCCTCACTAGATACGTTCTCCTTTTCAAACCACATTCATATTTCAAATGGGATTAGTATTAAAATGGGATTAGTTAGGAATATAGTTTGATATCTTTTAAATTATTTAAAAGAAGGCATACGTATGTAATCAATAAACATTAGTTTGAATATTCTTACCATTTAACATTAGTTTGAATATTCTTAACAACCAAGTTTGAAATAATCTTTTTCAAAATTAACAATAAAGAAAAGTTTTTTTTCCGTAAGCATGAAGAAATCTTAATTGAATTTAAGATTATCATTGCGGTTTTTATTATTCAATACTAATCATAAAACAATGACTTCTTTGCAACAACAGCTTTAATTTTTACTCATAGTTTTAATTTTATTTTAATTCTTGTTGTATTTTAACCAAAGAAAAAAACTGGTTAAGATTTCTTTCAAAAGTACTTATAGAAGCGACATATATATAAGTCCAATATCTATTGCAGTTTTTGTTCCATAATAAAAATTGATTTCAATAAGTAAGATTATTTCTAAATTCAACGAGTAAAGCTGAACTTAAAAAACTTCTTGTCTGTAAAATATCTTCTTTTATTTTCAGTTGCTGCATAATTACAAAAAAATGGAAGAAATTCTCTCGTTTTTGAGAATTTCAATAGCAAAGCAATTGTGATGCATCAAAGAAAACAACAACATGTTAAGCATGCTCTGAACTATTTGTGAAGGCGCTCATATCAAAACAAGTCCAGCTAATACAAATGGTAGCGTAATTCGCAATGCAAAACTTTGTGAAACAAGTCTTCAAGAATTGAACCAATAAATAGCATTAAAATTAAATGTAAAAACTTTTGATTAAAAATCCCGTAAGCTAAAAAATTTCTATTCAATAAATAAGTCTAAAATATTCATTTATATATGCAAGACATAACTAAACATTTTCTATATTCAATACGTAAATTAAATATTTATATAATTTTACTAAATAAAAAAATATGAAAAACTTAATCACAACTTTCGATGCTTCTAACAGAACAGAATGGACTGCAGTGACATTTCGATATTCTTCAAAAGAAGCATGTTCTTAAATTCAGACAGTTGAGTGGATAAATTAACTTAGATTACATATAAACAAATTGAAATTTCCAGTTATGTACCTTTTGCGGCACAAAGAGAAAATATTTTATAGATTCGTACCTTTTTTAAAAACATAATCTTATTTCACATTAGATAAGCATTAAACACAGCAATTAAGGAAAAAGTTTGAGATTTGATCTCTTGTAAGTTATTTAAAACAAGTAATATAAAAAAAAAAGTCAATTCCTATTTTTTTTCACTATACTGCAGAAAGTCCTTTATAAATGAAATTGAAATTTTCTTTTATATCTGGCGCCATCTATTCGTAGATATCTACAACTTAAATCTAAAAAAAATTTAATTAATTAATTAAATTTAATTAATGCATTTATATTTGAAAAAACTGTATTAACATCAATTGTTCATCCGCTACAAGTTTCAAAAAATGTATTTGAACTTGAGTGGATGAATAACAGTATTTTATTAACGATTGAAAATTTGAACAAGATATATATATATAGTGAGTGTGTGAACTAATAGTAGGAATTGAAAAAGACTTTCATATATAATCAATAAAAGTAAGTTTGAATGAATATTTTAAACAGAAATACATAACTACCAATTTTAACTAATGTTTTTAAAAGTAGAATTACAATAGTTTATAACTTAGAGTATGCAGAAATCTTAACTGATTTAAAGCTGTGCAATGTGCCTTTTAGTATTTGATCCTAATTATAAAGCATGTGACAATGATTTCTTTGCAGCACCAGTTTTAATTTACACACATTCTTTTACTTTTATTTTAAACTTTATTGTAGTTTAATCAAAAAGAAAAGTGAAAGATTATTTGACAATTTGTTTCAAAAGTATTTACAGCAGCGACTTGCATAGAAATCAAATATTTATTTCATTTTTTTTTGTTCCATGAAAAAAATGATTTCAAACTAAATTTTTATTATTATTTTACATTTTACATTACACCACCAGATTTCTGGAGAAGCTTGGTGATTTCTTTTCCAATATGAAAAAGCTTGGTTTGAACAGTTTCTGGTTTGTTCAATATGAGAGAGCTTGATTCGAAATAGGAAATTTCTTGCAGATATTTCTATATGTTTCTGTTAATTCAGTTCAGTTCAATGACATCGACACAACAAAATGGAAAAAATACTAATTTTTTGAGAATATCCATAAGAAAAAAATTGTAGAGCATTAATTGAAATAAGCAACTTACCAATCATGCTCTGATCCACATGGGAAGATGTTCCTTTCAAAATAAGTTCAAATGATACAAATGGTAACATAATTCAGTAATACAAATCATTGTGAAAGAAAATTTATGAATTGTACTATTAGATAACGTTAAAACTGAATAACAAAAACTATTAAATACAATTACATAGGGATTAACAATTTCTCCACATTAAGAAATCAAAATTTCCATTTATAAGATGCCAGATATATAATTAAATATCTTCTACTTTCAAAACGTTAATTTATATTTACGTAGCATTATTATTATAATGGAATTATGGAAAACTTAATGACAATTATCGATGCTATTAACTAAATTATATGTACTGCAATAATATACCGATATTCCTTAAACGAAGGCTATAGTTAAATTAAGACAATTGATTGGATAAACTATCCACTGTCGAATTTAAATATTATTATTATAGATCATTATTATTTTACAATATATAACAATTTCAATTATTTTATTGGCAGAAATTCAAGCGAAGCATTTGATTTTAATTATGCTATTTAATTATACATAAAACTCTTAAATTCATTTACAGTTATTACAATAGAATTAACAAATTTCAATTATTTTACTATTGAATTATTTTTTTTTCCTTTTATAATAAAAATGTTTTTTTCCTAAACATTGGCCTTTATTTATTATCAAAAAAATATTTACGACAGAAAATGAATAAAATTTTATATCAAAGTAGAAATGTATCTAAAAAATAAAGCTTTACTACCTAAAAAATATTGATATTAGAGACACGTGAGCTTTAAAGTGGTTTCGGTTTTACTATAAAAGCAGTTGAAATCTCAGCTCAAGACACGAGACATTCCCAGTGCTCAGTTCTTATTTCACTTGCCACCATGAAAGCAGCATACCTCTTCTTCTTGATCGTCGCCATTTGCGCAATGGGTAAGAGACGAAATAAATTATTTGTTTTTCTTTGAAATTTCACCTCATTCTTTAAGATTATTATTTTATTTAAGAAAGGCAACAAAATAGAATTAATATTTTTCGTATTATTTAATTTATCATTTTACGTGTAAAAAATAAGATATTATAGATGACGTATTCTATTTATAGAAATGTATAAAAAAGCCTTTTAAATACGATGCTAGATAATACAAAAGTATTAAATTAATATTGATGAATACATTTCATATGCAGCTTGCAAGAAAATTTAATTAAAATAATAAGTAATCATGTATTAACATTTATTAGTTTTTATTTATATTCAATTATTGCATTCTTCATATTTTACCTTTAACTTCACATAACGGAGATTTTGTAAAAGAAAGAAAATATTTGATTTTTTTCAACAAATTATTGTTATTATTACCATAAATTTATTAATTAAATAAAAATATGATTTGTTTTTATTGAAGTTATAATAGCAACATTGTAATTAAATTAAACAGACGCTTGAATGAATTAAAATTCTAATTTTCTACAATTTTAAACAAAACACTTTTGCTCTATCTTTCTACCTTTTTAATTAAAATTAAAAATGCAAGTAGAATTTATAATTAAAGTTCAATATATCATCATATAAAATATTTTTAAGACATTTCATAGCCAAAATATTTTTTAAATAACATGATCATTATTTTCATAATTATTTATTCACATTATATACTCATTATTCTTAATATTATTTGATCACCCTCAGGACTATCTATAATTTTCATTATTTTTATTTATTGTTTCATTAGGAAATAAAAATTATGTAAATATTAAAATACTTTTGTTTATTTAATTTAATTAATTATTTTTGTATTTTTAGTTTCTCAAGCTGCAGTTCACCGTAAGTACTATACAATATTTTGCATATCTGTGTATTTCATACGCATATGTATGAAAGATTATCAAATTTATAATGAACATCATGAAACACTGTTATGAGTTTAGCTATTATTTGTTCTGTAAATATATGCATTTGTAAAATGATCAATATGGTTAAATTATAATAGATCAGGGGTCTAAATGGCCGTGTGGTTAGCGCTCTGGCGCTCGGTACCACAGGTTTCGGATTCGAGTCCCGGCGGTGCCATAGATGTTTGTAGTGGTTCGGAATCCACTTTAAACAGTAGCTGCCGGTCTCGTATAACGCTAACAACCCTATCCCGTAAAAAAGGAAAAAAACATCTCTCATCTCGAAATCTCTCACTGGGCTGTTGTTGATGACTATCAGATCAATAATGATAATATCAATGGTTAAATAATATATATGAGGTCATATTATAAAATTTTATATTAATTATTTATAGTTTTTTTTTTATTATAATAAAGGCCATTTCCTAAATCTTTTTCCTGTCTGAACGACACTATGTAGAAGCATCCACCTCTCTATAATATATAAATATTATTACTTTATTATATAAAAAGTCAAAAGAAAACGAATGACAATATATGTTAATGTAAGACACCATATACCAAAATGCACTTACATAGCTTAAATAGATTTAAATATTTTTCTTTATAATCAACAGTATCATAATATATAATAATAAATGTGTTTTCACTTTATTTTTGTTTCTTTTTTCAGATTACAAAGTTGAAAATGGTGGAGGTATGGAAAAATCTTAATAAAATCTTTAAAAAGTGAAATAATGCGCATAAAAATACTATTTTGATAATTAATGTGTTATACTTAAAATAATTAGAGATTTTGACAATTAATATGTGAATGAATTTATTAAAATTAAGATTCCAAAACTTCAAATTTTGATGAAGCATTTTAAAATTTTTATAAGAAAAGAAATTGAACATTTACGGCTAAAATTAAATCAAATTAATTTTATGAATTGTTAATAAGACCACTCTTTTAGTAAGAATGGGAAACGAACACAATTTAAAAAAAAAAAAGGAAAACAAGGAAAAACGGAAAACAAGGAAAAAAAAAAAAAAATGTTTGAAATTTTAAAAAAAAAAATAACGTAGATGTAATTAATATAAACATGAGTGAATGTATTTTTATTATTTCCTTATTTCAATGCTTCTTTTTTATCTTTTGTAGATCATGGACACAAAAAAGGCGGAAGTAAGTATTATCCTAATATTTATGTTTCAAACATCGGGCTGAATGGCCGAGTGGCCTGCGCTGTGGTGCTCGGTACCATAGGTTTCGAATTCGAGTCCCGGCATTACCATAGATGTTTGTAGTGGTTCGGAATCCACTTTAAAACCATAGGTCCCGGTCTAATATGATCATAGAGCGGTGCGGGGTCATTGTTACTCCGGGTTCGTCGCTTATCTTCGAGTTACACACGCTACCTGTGTAAAGAAAAAGAGAGTAACAACAATTCAAAGAAGGCAGAGAACGCATTGAAGACGAAGAAACCTCTGGTCGACCATCAACCTCAACCTACAAAGCTCATGTCCAAAAAATTGAAGATTTGGTTCTTGCAAACCGTCGATTATAGACCTGATGATATTGGAATTTCAGAAGGACCGGTCAATTCCATTTTGGGCCTCAAACGTCAAATGTCGATCGATACCGAAAATATTGAATGGGTCAGCTCACACTGCATTAATTCTTCGAAATTTTTTTCGCCAAAAATGAAATAGATATTGTTTCTAAACTAACGAATTCATATCATGCGACATCTGGCTATTCCCTAAACTCAAATGACCACTCCAGGGACACCGTTTTGAGTCGATTGAAGAGATTCAACATGAATCGCCGGCCGCTTTGAAGGCCATCCCGGCCGATGACTTTTTAGCATACATTGAGGATTGCAAAAAGTTCGCATAAGTGTATTGTGTCCGGTGGTATTACTTTGAAGGCGATGAAATAAATTTGGAAGAATAAATAAAAGTCTTTGAAAAAAAATAAATGGTATTACTTTTTTTAGCTATAGTAGTAAATCTATTTCACACGTTGAAACGTCAAATGTTTATACTTAGAATGTAAACCACTACGATACTACTAAAAGATCACCAAACTACGAGGGTAGTCTGAGAGATTACCGACCGGAACTTGTAGATGGCAGCACTCATCAACAAAAGTGATGGGACGTGTTTACGCATACGCTGAACGCTACTCGCCTAAATTTCAACCATTTTGCACGCTAGTTGTTGTTTGAGTTAGTTATTATCGGTGTTTTTTGTGAAAATGGAAAAAAATTGAGTATTGCGCTATCATTAAGTATTTATTTTTGAAGGGCAATTCTCCGACACAAATCAAAGACGAGTTAGACGCTGTGTATGGGGAATCTGCGCCATCTTTTACGGCAGTTAAATTTTGGGTGGCTGAATTTAAACGTGGTTTTTTTTAGAGCCTAATTCTAAACAAGTATATTAGGTTTAAAAATTTCATTAGCAACTTACCAATATCCTTTTTATTCTGGTAATACATAATTGAGTGAATAAATGATCATTGTAATATACGTGGACATATTAGTGAAACATTGTTTTCGCTTGTTTCAAATTTTTATTGAACCATTTAAAATTTTATGGGTGGCATTTCATGTTAATGTGATGTTTGTTATCGCTCAAATAGTAACTGAAAATCTACTTTAGTTTTCACTTCATCAAAATAAAATTGCTAAATTCATTACATGATAATACAAATATTCTTATTTTGAAAGTAAGTATAAGCATAACGCAATATATATTTTAAATCTATATTTTTAATATTCTTTTTTTTTATTTTTTTTAGGCATCTTTGATACTGCTGCAAGTGTCATCAACGGCATTATATAAGCTATGCATCTAAAATTGTTCCTTAAATGTTATTATAGTTGTTAATTCTGACATGCTTGGAAATAAATTTTATGTTGCAAATTAATACGTGTTCAATTATTTTTGGTATTATTGTTCACGGCTTTACAATTCATCAACAAACATTAAATATGAATATAAGAAATGTTAATATTTACAACATAGTAATTAAATACATTAGTGTAAATTTATTTATACATACAAAATAAATTGATAAATTTAACTGTTTGCATCATATTTTTAATCATTCAATTCCTTCTATTAGCTTACACTCTCCCTATATATATATCTTGTTCCAATTTTCAATCGTTCATAAAAAACTTTTTATTCATCCACTCAAGTTTAAATGCATTTTCTTTGAACTTGTAACGGATGACATTTGATGTTAATACAGTTTTTTCAAATATTAATTCAGTAATTAAATTTATTTAATTAATTTTAGTTTTTTTTAGATTTAAGTTGCATATATCTACCAATAGATGGCGCCAGATAAACTTAAAAAAAATGAAAGAAAATTATTTATAAAGGGCTTTCTGCAATATAGTGAAAAAAAAAGTACGAATTGACTTAAATTTTTTTTTTATATTACTTGTTTTAATATAAAATACGACTTCACCTTGTTATATTACTGTAACAACAGCTGAGATACATCTTTAGAATTTAAGGAATGATGTACGTGATGTTTTGCCACCATAATTTTAAGGGTGTTTCAAACCTCTTAACTTTCCCTTCCTATGAATCAAAAGGAAGAATAATAAGTTCTGCTGATGTATCGTGCCGATCCTCAGCACAAGCATTCAGTTAGGCATGACATCACATTTCCATTAAAGAACGCTTGGCTATGAACCTGATATACATCTCATACTGAACCTAATATCATACTATTCCGTCAGATGAATTTTTATGAATAATTCATTGAAGATATTAGCTTTTTTTTTTTAATTTTTAATGGATTATTGAACTTATAAGTATTAGAAATACATAATAAATCCTATTATACATTAATTTCCTTTCAATAAAGTACAAATTTATAATTTATAATGAAAATTGATACAAATTCTGGAAGAAATGATTAATCTAGTTCTATTTTTTAACAAATCGGAAATTGCCATCATCGAAATTAGGTATTTTCACGTAATGTCATAACAATATTGATAAAGAGAAAACGATATTGTTTTGACTTAATGTCAAACTATATTTGACGATAGATAACTTATATTTGAAAGAATAAAAAACTTTTCAAATTTTCAATCCTTAAAACAAAAATTATTTATCGCAATATGTCTTTTATTTGTAATTTTTTTATTTGTCAACAATTATTGAAAACATTTAATGTTTCATAGGTAGCCATGCGCATGATGATAAGCATAGAGGAAGCAAGTAAATTATCTTTCTTCGTTTCCTCATGTGAATCAGTTCCTTTTAAAAACAATGAAAAACATTAAAAAGAATATGAAAAAAGCATTTATTTTCTCCTAAGAAGGCTATTCTAATGCTGAAAACCTTTTAAACAAATATTCAAAATTTTTGTGAGCAGTATGCTAAGAAAAAAACTACAGCAGATAAAAATAATGAATAGTATATCTTTTTTTTTGTACAATATTTTTGTATATAACGTAATCACTTTGATACATAATTAAGAGATCTTTAGAATGATTTTTTTTCAACCAACTTTATCCATACAGCGGAACCTTGCGTCTCCAAAATTAAATACGACATCACGTAAAATCGTTCAGAAATCATAACATTCTACTAAATTTACGTTTTCATATGATTATTTCACAATAATATGATACTTTTTCCATAATTTAAATATGTTAACAGGTCTTTATCTCTCTGTATGTAATATTAATTGAAGAAATGTCTATAATTATATAATATTACACATTTTAATACAAAATCTTATGATTATAAACTAAGTAAAGTTGCAAAGCGATCATTCAAAAATAACATACGTTGATTTTAATAAAACTTACACAGAGTCTATAACAAATATAATGTTCTGAGTTATCATAGAAGCAAATTATGTACTTACCAATAAAAAAATGTATTCTCAACTGTAAAATAAATTATCAAAGTACTTAGATCAAATGTCTGAGACATATATATATATAATTAACGACTTGAATGCATATGTTGGGCACAAGAAAATATCTTCAATACGGAATGTGATTAACCCGGGTAGAATGCAATTCATGGAGCGATGTGTGATGCTATTTATATTGATGTTTGTGAGAAGATCTGTTAAAAATTCGGGAATTGTTCTTGCAAAATTATTCTAAATATTGTAAAACAGTTCGAAGAAGGGTATTAAAAATGAAGAACATCTCAATTATTATCAGTGAGGTTCAGGTAAAAAAAATTGAGGTAGACACTTCATAAGCTAAATTCTTGCTGCTGAAGACAATATTCAAAATTATAAGGCATATGCAACATTGTATATTGTTCATGGAAAGTCTTATGTATGTCACATGCGTAAAGGCAAACGTAACAATCAAGGATGTCATGGATAGTTACGGTGGTCATGTATGGATAGTTGTGAATATGTTGATGAATGGTAACATATTCACAATTTTTATCAAATCAAATAACATCTGTCTTTTCTAAAGCAGGGGTCTCCAAACTATTCCAACCTTAGGGCCATACTGTTTACTCAGTAATCAAAGGCCAAAACCGTTTTAATTTTTCTGCCATTATCTGTAATTTCTAGACTAGTCAAATACGCCTCAGAGCGAGCATTTTGCTAACTACAAAACTATTGTCAGTGAAAAATCACAATTACATAAATCTCATTAGTATTTTTGCAAGTGGATACAGCGCCGTTTCATTCCGTTAATTTAGCTTCTCAGTTCCTGAGGGATTTTCAGGATAAAAAACATATGTTTGATTCAGGATAAAATTCCAAACATCGATATACATACATATGTGATGCTCTTTACTCCAACATAACTACCGAGGGGTAACCGCGGGATGTTCACTATACATAATGTTTGGGAATCATTTCAATTATTTGTTAGTTTTACGCTTAAGTTAAATTTTCTGTGTATTATGCTTGTCATTAAGCTTTACCTAACAAGTCAATAAAACCGAGTTATTATCATTCTTCTGTTTTTTTTATCCAAATTTTTACAACAACAATAAGCTATTCGCCGTCGCTGGCCGGATTGATGACACTGGTGGCATTTGGCCCGCAGGCCGTAGTTTCAAAGACCCCTGTTTAGAGGCTTGAACTTCAACCTGGATGAAAAAAAAGTCTCTCATTGTTTTACAGTTAATTGGACACAATGACTTTCCTATCAAACGATTTCTAATAGGAAACATGGAGCTACCCTAAGTAAGTTGCAGTAAAAGAATAATTGAGATTGAGGTTATATTCTGATGTACATATCGGAAAAATATCCCGGATTGACATTCGAATATACTTCTTGGCTGTACTTGACTGAATCACCAATAAAGCGCAATTTATTATTTGAATTGTTTCCAAAATCTATAAATCCCAGAATGACCTAAATTTAACCATCTGTTTTGTCTGTCTGATTTTTGCACTGCTGTTAATATCCCAATGATTTCCATCGCATGCAAATGCTGCCTCGAAGTCATATTTAATGTTATTGATTTCATTTTTTACTCTATTTATTCTCTTTTCATCTGTATTATTGTTTATTTTCCATTTGTCAATTTTTCACTTAAAAAAAATTAGATTATTGCAATTTTACAAATAATTTACAGACAGAAAAACGTTAAAAATATTATTTCATAAAAAATATCTAAGTTTTAAAAGCAAATTTGTGTATCAAATTATACATAATGAAAGGTAATTTTATACGTAAACAAATTATACGTAATACGTATATTTACATATTTAAGTAAATAAAAAAAAAAAAAAAATCGTATTCTACATTAAAAAGATATAATAGACAATTTTACACTCTTTTCAGATTTCGAGCATTATCTATAAATTACTGTTTTCAAACACTGTCAATATGTTTAGTTTGTCGTGTTCATTAAACATGCATTAATATAATTTGATTATGTTTAAAAATATTTGTACATAAATAAATATTTTATACTGGGGGTTTTAAAAAAGTAAGAAAAACATCAAGCAATAAAAAAGCATTTTTTCTTAAATAGAATATCTAACCATCAATTTAGGCAAGTTTAAGCATTGACAATATGCAGAAGAAATCTAAATTTTAGAAATTGTAAAAGTGGTAAATGTTAACTTTTTAATAAAATTCACCTTTATTATATTTTTAATATGTGATTTAATCCAATATAAAATTTCAGATACTGGAATTTACAAGTTATTTTTATATTCTATGCCCATTATTAGAATAACATACATAAAAATTCAGAAGTATTAATGCTGTCCAAAACAGAGAAATTTAAAGTAATTTGTTCAACAAGTTCTCAACACTAAAATTGGAAATATTTTTTTAGTTAAATTTATTTATGATGAATTATATATTAAACAATCGAGTTTTTTACTATATTTAATTCATAGTATGTAACATTTTGATAAAAAAAAAAAAAAAAAAAAGAAAACTTCCAGAACTCTAGAACTAAAAATTTTTAAAAAATTCAAGAATTTTAACAAATTTTTATTCTAGAAGAAGAAATTTAAAGAAATTTTAGACAAGCTCAGAATTTTATTGTTGAATAAACCTTGTTCAAATTGTGTTGATAAGAAAATAAAATCCCAAAAATATTGGAACAATTTGAGTTGATATTGAACTGATATTTCGTGAAAAGTCCAAATGAAAGAACTTCTAATATTTAGTTTAAAATTCTCTAAATAAATTATTCTTTCCATATGTTTACATAAAAAACAGAATCTTGTTTATTTATCTTGTAAAAGTTTTTTGTTCAATTCTGGTATCAATTTTTATTGTTGTTGATATCGTTAAAGTTAGATCAAGCCAAAAGTCTGGAAAAAGCTTGCCAGGCCCTCGGAAGGTATATAAATATTTTTGGAGCAAGAGTCTCATTTATTTATCTTGTAAAAGCTTTTTGTTCAATTCTTGTATCAATTTTCATTGTAAATTATAAATGTTGCACTTCATTCAAAATAAATTAATTTATAATATGATTTATGATGAATGTCTCTTAATGTTTCTATTATTCCTATAATGTATTAAGTTGAATAATCCATTAAAAATTAAGAAATGTAGCTAATATTCTTCAATGAATTATTCATAAAAAATTCGTCTGACGCAGTGATATCAGGTTCAGAGCCGAGTGTTCTTTAATGGAAATGCAACAAGTCATGAATAACTGAAAGCTTGTACTGAGGATCGGCTCAACTGATTATCCTTACTTTGGATTCATGGGAGGATGGTTAGAAGGTTTGAGACATCCTTAAAATTATGGTGACAAAACATCACATACGTCATTCCGAAAATTCTTAAGATCTATCGCAGCTCTAGATACAATAATATGATATGATGAAGTAGTAAAGCTTATTAATAAGATTGAAAATGTGATGGCAACTCAGTAAAATTTTATCGGATTTATTTTGTATGCATGTAATACTGTGTTCAATACTGTGTTGTTAATATTAAAATTCATTATAACATTTAATATTTGTTGATGAATAATAAAGCTGTGAACAATAATATCAAAAAAATTGAAAACACTTATTAATTTGCAATATAAAATTTATTTCCAAGCATGTCAGAATTTACAACTATAATAACATTTAAGGAAGAATTTTAGATGCATAGCTTATATAATGCCGTTGATGACACTTGCAGCAGTATCAAAGATGCCTAGAAAATATAAAAAAAGAATATTAAGAATATAGATTTAAAATATATATTGCGTTATGCTTATACTTACTTTCAAAATAAGAATATTTGTATTATCATGTAATGAATTTAGCAATTTTATTTTGGTGAAGTAAAAACTATAGTAGATATTCAGCAACGATTTAGCGAAACATGAATCATATTAATATGAAATGCCACCCATAAAATTTTAAATGGTTCAATAAAAATTTGAAATAAGCGAAAACAATGTTTCACTGATATGTCCAAGTATATTACAATGATCATTTATTCACTCAATTATGTATTTCAAAAACAAAAAGGATATTGGTAAGTTACTAATGAAATTTTTTTAATCTAATATATATATTTAGAATTATGTTCACTAAAATCGACTTGTTTGGTGATCTTTTAGTAGTACCGCAGTGGTTTACATTCTAAGTATAAAGATTTGACGTTTCAACGTGGGAAATAGATTTACTACTATGCCCAAAAAAGTAATATCAATTTTTTTCAAACACTCTTTATTTATTCTTCCAAATTTATTTCACCGCCTTCAAAGTAATACCCACTAGACGCAATACACTTATGCGAACTTTTTTTGCAATCCTCAATGTATGCTAAAATGGCATCAGCTGGGACGGCCTTCAAAGCGAGCGGCGATTCATGATGAATCTCTTCAATCGACTCAAAACGGTGTCCCTGAAGTGGTCATTTGAGTTTAGGGAACAGCCAGAAGTCACATGGTATGAATACGGTGGTGCGAATATGGGATATTAATATTTCTTTACACAGTGGGCGTGTGTAACTTGAAGATAAGCGACGGCCGCGGAGTAACAATACCCCCGCAGCGCTCTACGATCATATTAGACCGGGATCTACGGTTTAAAGGGGATTCCGAACCGACTACAAACATCTATTTCAACGCCGGGACTCGAACTCGAAACCTAGGGTTCCGAGCACCACAGCGCTGGCCATTCAACCCGATATTAGAAACATAAATATTAGTATAATACTTACTTCCGCCTTTTTTGTGTCCGCCATCTATAAAAGATAAAAAGAAACATTGAGATAAGGAAATAATAAAAATACATTCACTTATGTTTAAATTAATTACATCTACGTTATTTTTCAAAATTTCAAACATTTTTTGTTTTTGTTTTTCCTTGTTTTGTTGTTTCCT
Organism: Caerostris extrusa; assembly: GCA_021605095.1. NCBI lineage: Eukaryota > Metazoa > Arthropoda > Arachnida > Araneae > Araneidae > Caerostris > Caerostris extrusa. Next base: position 36,223 of record BPLR01013736.1, on the reverse strand, counting down.
TTTTTTTTTTTTTTGTTTTATCTTTTTCCCATTCTTACTAAAAGAGTAGTTTTATTTGATTTAAATTCCTAAATTGAATTTATTTGATTTTTTAACTTTTCTTATAAAAATTTTAAAATACTTCATCTAAATTTGAAGTTTTTCGAATCTTAATTTTAATAAATAATTCATAAATTAACTGTCAAAATCTCTAATTATTTTAAGTATAACACATTAATTAACAAAATAGACCTTTAATGTGCATTTTTAAAATTTTTAAAAATTTTATCAAGTTCTTTCCATACCTCCACCATTTTCAACTTTGTAATCTGAAAAAGAAACAAATATAAAGTGAAAACACATTTATTATTATATATATGATACTGTTGATTATAAAGAAAAACATTTAAATGTTCTCTAAGACAATTTATTAAGTGCATTATGCTATAGGTTTTCTTATATTAATATATATTATTCATCATTTTATTTTATTTTTTATATAATAAAGTAATAATATTTATATATATTGTTGTATTGACTTTACCATTATTGATTTATTATTATTTAAACCATACTGATTATTTTAAAAATGCATATAATTATATAAAAAAATAATAGCTAAACTCATAACAGTGTTTCATGAGATTCATTATAAATTTGATAATCTTCATACATATGTGTATGAAATACACAGATATAAAAATATTTTATAGTACTTACGGTGAACTGCTGCTTGAGAAACTGAAAAATACAAAAAACAATTAATTAAATTAAATAAATAAAAGTATTTTAATATTTACATAATTTTTATTTCCTAATGAAACAATAAATAAAAATAATGAAAATTATAGTCATGAGGGTAATAAAAATATTAATAATAAAGATTATATAATGTGAATGGCTAATTATGAAAATGATGATCTTGAGTTATTTAAAAACATTTTTAGCTTATCATATGTCTTAAAAATATTTTATATGATAATATATAGAACTTTAATTATAAATTCCACTTGCATTTTTAATTTTAATTAAAAGATTGGACGAAATCATTTTGTTTGAATATGTAGAAAAAATAGAATTTTAATCCATTCAAACCTCTGATTACTTTAATTACATTGTTAATATTATTACTTCAATAAAAAAAAACCTATTTTTAATTTTGGTTATAAATTAAAATTATAATAATTTGTTGAGAGAAAACATGTATTTTTACTTTATATATTTGGTACAAAATTTTTTTTTTTTCAAAATCTCTGATGCGGAAAATTAAAAGTAAAATAAGAATAATGTAATATTTGAATATAAATAAAAACTTATAATGCTAATAAACAATTACTTGTTATTTTAATTAAATTTTCTAGGAAATAACATATAGAATGTATTCATAAATTGGGATTTAGTACTATTGTATAAACTAGCATCGTATTAAAATGGCTTTTTTTTATATGTCTATAAATAGACATATCAACTTAAGTGTATTATTTTTTATACGTAAAATGATAAATTAACTGAAATGTATTCTATCTCGTGGCATTTCTTTTAAATAAAGTAATAATTTCAAACTATAAGAAGAAATTTCAAAGAAAAGCAAATAATTTATTTCGGCACTTACCCATTGCGCAAATGGCGACGATCAAGAAGAAGAGGTATGCTGCTTTCATGGTGGCAAGTGAAATATTAACTGAGCACTGGGAATGTCTCGTGTCTTGAACTGAGATTTCAATTGCTTTTATATAGTAGAATCCGAAACCACCTTAAAGCGCATGTGTCTCTAATATCAATATTTATTGTGTTGTAAAGTTTTATGTTTTTTAGATTTATTTCTACTTTGATATAAAATTTTTATTCAATTACATTCGTAAATATTTTTTTGATAATAAATAAATACCAATGTTTAGCAATAAACAGTTTTATTATAAAAATGAAAAAATTAATTCATTGCTAAAATAATTGCAATTTGATAATTCTAATGTTACAACTGTAAATGAATTTTAAAAATTTTATGTAACATAAATAAAATCAAATACTTTGCTTAGATTTCTGCCAATAAAATACATAAAATTACTGTATATTTTGTAAAAAATAATAAGTTATAGTAATAATAGTTAATTTCTGACAGTGGGTAGTTTATCTAATCAATTGTCTTAATTTAACAATGTCCTTCGTTTAAATAATATCAGTATATTGCTGCAGTCCATGCAATTCAGTTAAAGGCATCGATAATTTTGATTATTTTTTTTAAATTTCCATTATAAAAATAATTCTATGTAAAAGCTAATAATAATGCTATGCAATATTTATATTCATATTCATATATTTCATATTTATATATTTCATATTTATATATTTCATATTTATATATTTCATATTTATATTCATTTTATATATTTCATATTTATATTCATTTTATATATTTCATATTTATATCATATTTATATATGAATATAAATATGATTTCATTTCATTTATATATTTCATATTGATATTCTATAATAGTAATAATTTTATGTAAAAGTTTAATTTTCATGTTGAAAGTAAAATATATTTAATTACGTTTTTGCATCATATAAATGGAAATTTTAGATTTCTTAAAAGAGTAGAAAATTGGTAAGTTTATGTAGTTGTATTCAATAGTTTTTCTCACTTGGGTTTAATGTTATCTAATAGTACAATTCTTGAATCTCTTCTCACGACGATTTGTATTACTGAATTATTTTTACCATTTGTATTGTCTGGAATCATTTTGAAATGAACAGCTTCACAAATGTTACATAGCATGATTGACAAAATTGGGTATTTCAATTAATGCTCTACATTTCTTTTTCTTATTTATAATCACAAAAAAATATTTTTTCCATTTTGTTGTGCCGATATTATAGAACTTAACTGAATTAATAGAAGCATATAGAAATAACTGCAAAAAATTTTCTATTTCGAATCAAGCTCTCTCATATTGGAATACAAATCATTACATTGTTGCCTCAGAACTCTACATAACTGATGGAAATTAAATTAAAAACAATAAGAAAAAAACAATAGTTTGAAGGCAGTTTTCTTCACGGGGAAAAAAGAAAAAATATTTTCTTTCTATATATGTCGATATTATGAATATTTTAAAACAAATATTCTATAAATTGATTTATTTTTCATATTGGTTAAAATTCAATAAGGATTAAAATACTTTTAAAAGAATATGTAAAAATTAATGCTGATACTACTTTAAAATCACTGTCATATATTTTAATAGTTAAGATTTAATAATGAAAACCCCACTGAACATGTTTAACAAAATTAAAATTCCCTCATGTTCTAAGGCAGGGATGGGCAAACTACGGCCTGCGGGCCAACTCCGGCCCTCCAGAAGGTTCTATCCGACCCGCGGATAGAATTTTAATTTGCCGGTACGAGGCAAATTAAAAAAAACAATATATATTATATATCCATCTTCTTTTCTACTTTGATTAAATATTTTTTTTCAAAGGACTGATGATATTTTTACTTTCTCTAAAAAATGCATTTTTCACAGATCTTCTTTGTCATATGAGCAACTTGAATGTCAAAATGCAAAAGAAAAATCAATTTATCGACGATATATGGGACAATCTCAAAGCTTTTAAACTAAAACTTAATCTGTTAGCTGGGCAGGTAACTAAGAACGACTTGTCTCATTTCCAGAGGTTAAATTCAATACCCTCAGTAAATGAAGAGAAGCTTAAGAATTATGAAGATGGCTTGAAAAAAGGCATTTTGAGTTCGAAAGCAGATTTCAAGATTTCAGTGCCATTCAAACAAAATTGTATATTTTACCATGCTTTTCAACGTAAATTGTGAAGCAGTGAGGTCAGATTTGCAGGCTGAATTAATTGAGTTGCAATCTAACAATTATCTCAAGTATTTTTCTAAATATGTGAAAATTAAATTTTACAAATCATGACCGGAAGTAAATTTCCCAAATTTAATATCTCATGCCCAGAAAATCAGTGCTATGTTTGCTTCATCTTATATATATGTGAACAAGTGTTTTCAACTATGAAACTTTGAAAAATTTATTTCAGAAGTAGACTGACATATGAACATTTAGCCTCGTTCCTTAGAATCAGTACATCTCATTTCGAACCTCAATATAAGGAACTTTTAAAAATGAAATTCGCAATTTCATTCATCTCATTAACGTATTTAAATTGTAATACTTGTATATTGTTTTTAAAATATTAGAAAAATTTATCTTGGCTTCCAAACTTTATCCAAACTTTTTTTTTTTCGCGACCGACTGAAAAGTTTGACCACCCCTGTTCCAAGGTAAAATCATTTTACTTCACTCTAAATTCTAATTTTAAAAACATTTATTAAAAATTGGTACTTAAGTATTTCTGTTTAAAATATTCATTAAAACTTACTTTTATTGATTTTATAATAATTTCTGCTTTTTAAATAAATTACTAGAGATCAAATCTCAAACTTTTTCTTAATTGCTGTGTTTAATGTTTGGCATCTTATTTGAAATATGAGTATGTTTTTAAAAGAAGAAATGAATTTAACAAAATATTTCCATTTGTTTATATGTAAAGTTAATTTATCTACTCAACTGTCTGAATTTAACAACATGCTTCTTTGTGTATCAAATTATACGTAATAAACATAATTAATTATACGTAAACAAATTATACGTAATAAAACATAATTAATTATACGTAAACAAATTATACGTAATAAAACATAATTAATTATACGTAAACAAATTATACGTAATACGTATATTTACATATTTAAGTAAATAAAAAACAAAACAAAAAATCACATTCTACATTAAAAATATAGTAGACAATTTTACACTCTTTTCAGATTTCGAGAATTATGTATAAATTACTGTTTTCAAACACTGTCAATATGTTTAATTCGTCGTGTTCATTAAACATGCATTAATATAATTTTAAAATATTTATACATAAATAAATATTTTTTACTCAGGTTTTTAAAAAGTAAGAAAAACATCAAACATTAAAAAGTAGTTTTCTTAAATAGAATATCTAACCATCAATTTAGGCAAGTTTAAGCATCGACAATATGCAGAAGAAATCTAAATTTTAGAAATTGTAAAAGTGGTAAAAGTAAACTTTTAATAAAATTAATAATAATTAATTAATTTTAATAATAATCATATATAATCATAATTAATAAAATTAAATTAATAAAATTTAATTTAATATGATCCCATATAAAATTTCATATTGGAATTTATAAATTATTTTTGTATTCTATGCCTATTATTAGAACAACATTTCAGAACTATTAAATTGTCCAAAAGAAAATTTAAAGTAATTTGTTCGACAAGTTCTCAACACTAAAATTCGAAAATTCTTTTTTTTTTTAATTAAGTTTATTTATGATGAATTATAAAAACAATCGAGTTTTTTTACTTTTAATTCATAATATGTAGTTTTGGTGAAAAAGAAACTAAAAAAAGTTCTGGAATTTTAAAAATTTTTATTCTAGAATAAGAAATTTAAAGAAATTTTAACAAGCTTAAAATTCTTAGAATTTTAAGAAATTTTCATTCTAAAAGAAATTTAAATAAATTATGGGCAAGCTCAGAATTTTATTGTTGAATAAATTTTATTAAAAATCTAAATATTGGAACAATTTGATTCTGAACTGATATTTCCTGAAAAGTCCAAATGAAAGAACTTTTAGTTTCCAATTCTCTAAATAAATAATTTTTTTCCATAAGAAAAATTAATAAATATTTTTGAGCAAGAATCTTGTTCATTTATCATGTTTTCTGGTTCATCTCTTCTATCAATTTTCATTATAAATTATAAATTTTGTACTTTATTGAAAAAGAAATTAATTTATAATATAATTTATGATGTATTTCTATTAATATTTCTATGATGTATTAAGTAATTTTAAAATTAAGAAATGCAGCTATATTTCAATGAATTATTCAAAATAAATTATAGTTTAAAAAAACTAAAAACACGCTTTTAGAGTTAATCAAACCAAAAAGTAAAAAATAATTATTAACATAAGAATAAAATTATTGACGAGAAAATTAATAAAAACTGTTCTAAAAGCGTGGGGTGCTTTGTATGACATTTTTAAACTAACTCTGCATTTCGGAATGAAACTTAGTTAAAAATTATAACGATTGATATCGAGCACCCCACTCTTTTAGAACAGGACATTAATTTTTCAAGTCAGAATTTATTCTTATGTTAACAATTATTTTTTTTTTTAGTTTGATTAACTCTAAAAAATGTTTTTTAACTATAATCGAAATGAGGTCCCAGTACGGAGGACTGGAACTATAGTTCTTACAATAAGTAATTGACTGTGAGTAAAACAAAGACTAAAGGCGGATATGTCGAGCCAGCCAGGATTCTAAGAGGGAATCTCTTGATCCGTAGTCAGGCGCGTTATCCGTTATGCCAATGTCAAACGTAGGTTTGAATGTCTTAGGTACTTTCATTCTACATGGGTTAAATTGCTCTTCATAAGTTAAAATAAAATCACTAATCCAGGCGATCATAATCATGATGAGATAATAAACTTATCAAAATATTTTATTGTCGTCGGTCCTTGACAAGTCTACAACGCTTAAATTAAATCAGGTATCTTAAAGTAGAGCAAAATCGAGCCCACAGAGTCAGTTACAAATAAACACTACAGGTGAAACTAATAAAAGCGTAATAAAATTCGTCTGACGGAGTGATATCTGGTTCAGAACCCATTATTCTTTAATGGAAATGTGACAAGTCATGAATAACTGAAAGCTTGTTACTGAGGATCCGCAGAACTGATTATCCTTCCTTTGAATTCATGGGAGGAGGAGGTTTTGAAGGTTTGAGACATCCTTAAAATTATGGTGACAAATATTCATTATGGTGACAAATGGTCATATCAAAATTATGGTAATTCCAAAAATTCTTAAGAACTATGGCAGCTCCAGCTACAATAATATGATATGATGAAGCAGTATAGCATATTAATAAGATTGAAAATATGAGGGCAACTCAGTAAAATTTTATCGGATTTATTTTGTATGCATATAAATTCACACTACTATATTTCAATACTGTGTTGTTAATATTAAAATTCATTATAACATTTAATATTTGTTGATTAATAATAAAATCTGTGAACAATAATATCAAAAAAATTGAAAACACTTATTAATTTGCAATATAAAATTTATTTCCAAGCATGTCAGAATTTACAACTATAATAACACATAAGGAATAATTTTAGATGCATAGCTTATATAATGCCGTTGATGACACTTGCAGCAGCATCAAAGATGCCTGAAAAATATAAAAAAAAAAGAATATTAAGAAATAAAACAAAACATGCGTTATTCTTATACTTAGTTTCAAAATAAGAATATTTGTATTATCATGTAATAAATTTAGCAATTTTATTTTGATGAAGTGAAACTAAAGTTGATTTTTAGTAACTATTTAGCGATAACATGCATCACATTAATATGAAATGCCACAGATAAAATTTTAAATGGTTCAATAAAAATTTGAAATAAGCGAAAACAATGTTTCACTGATATGTCCAAGTATATTACAATGATCATTTATTCACTCAATTATGTATTTCAAAAATAAAAAGGATATCGGTAAGTTGCTAATGAATTTTTTTAAATCTAATATACATATTTAGAATTAGGTTCACAAAAATCGACTAGTTTGGTGATCTTTTAGGAGTACCGTAGTGGTTTACATTCTAAGTATAAACATTTGACGTTTCAACGTGGAAAATGGATTTACTACTATGCCCAAAAAAGTAATACCAATTTTTTTTTTCAAAGACTCTTTATTTATTCTTCCAAATTTATTTCATTGCCTTCAAAGTAATACCCACAGGACACAATACACTTATGGCAACGTTTTTTGCAATCCTCAATGTATGCTAAAAAGTCATCGGCCGGGATGGCCTTCAAAGCGCGCGGCGATTCACGTTGAATCTCTTCAATCCACTCAAAACGGTGTCCCTGGAGTGGTCATTTAAATTTAGGGAATAGCCAGAAACCGCATGATATGAATATGGTGGTTTAGGAACGATATGGATGTCATTTTTGGCGAAATAATCTCGATGAATTAATGCAGTGTGAGCTGACGCATTCAACATTTTCGGTATCGATCGACATTTGACGCGTTTGTGGCCCAAAATGGAATTGGCCGCTCCTTTTGAAATTCGAACATCATCAGGTCAATAATTGTAAATCAACGGTTTGCAAGCGCCAAATCTTTAATTTTTGTGGGCGTGAGCTTTGTCGGTTGAGGTTGATGGTCGACCAGAGGATTCTTCGTCTTCAATGCGTTCTCTGTCTTCTTTGAATTGTTTATACTACATCTAAACATTTCTTTCCGATATAGGAATGCTCCCGATTGCCTTTTACGACATTCTATACGTTTCTGCAAAAATAATTTAATGCAAGTTCTTTGCTCAATTAACTCAGACATATAAAGTATTGCCGGTATCAGTTTTAGCGTCTCAAAAAGCCAAGCTAAACTGAAACTCTAATGAATATTTTGACGTCAAATGTCACACAGATGTGAAGGACAGCGCCAGCAACCAAAAAAAATTGAAATTAAATAAGCCCTGGGAATTTTAAATTGAAAATTGATTTTACTTTTTGGACACAGTAGTACACTGGGGATGTATAAGCAGGAAAGAAGCAGAAGATCCACCCAGTCGGCTCAACTTCACTGAACTATGTTCTAACTTGTATATTTTAAATGACAGCTTTACAAAAATTGTAGAAATCGTATTATCATTCCGTTGTGAGTCATAACTATTTGCACTCATATTTAAAACATTTTTTATTCTAATGCAGCTGGAAAACACTAAAGCGGCTGTCTTGTATGCCTTATGGCAATAGCTGCAAAGACGTCACTCGCTTTTCTTTACACAAGGGGCGTGTGTAACTTGAAGGGCGACGGCAGAGGAGTAACAATGCCCCCGCACCACTCTACGATCATATTAGACCGGGACCTACATTTTAAAATGAATTCCGAACCAACTACAAACATCTATAGCAACGCCGGGACTCAAACCCTACGGTACCGAGCACCACAGCGCTGGCCACTCGGCCATTCAGCCCGATATTTGAAACATAAATATTAGGATAATACTTACTTCCGCCTTTTTTGTGTCCGCCATCTATAAAAAAAGATAAAAGCATTGAAATAATAATAAAAATACATTCACTTATGTTTAAATTAATTACATCTACGATATTTTCAAAATTTAAAACATTTATTTTTTTTTTTTTTCCTTGTTTTGTTGTTTCTTTTTTTTTTTTTTTTTTTAATTGTATTCATTTCCCATTCTTACTAAAAGAGTGGTCTTATTAATAATTCATAAGTTGAATTTGATTTGATTTTAGCTTTAAATGTTCATTTTCTTTTCTTATAAAAATTTTAAAATACTTCATCTAAATTTGGAGTTTTTGGAATCTTAATTTTAATAAATAATTAATAAATTAATTGGCAAAATCTCTAATTTTTTTTAAAGTATAACGCATTAATTAACAAAGTAGTATTTTTATGTACATTATTTAACTTTTTAAAGATTTTATTAAGATCTTTCCATACCTCCACCATTTTCAACTTTGTAATCTGAAAAAGAAACAAAAATATAAAGTCAAAACACATTTTTTATTATATATTATGATATTGTTGATTATAAAAAAACATTTAAATCTTAAAAATGTTCTCTAAGACAATTTATTAATTGCATTATGCTATATGTTCTCTTATATTAATATATATTATTAATCATTTTATTTTTATTTTTTATATAATAAAGTAATAATATTTATTTATATTGTGGTATAGATTTTACCATTATTGATTTATTATTATTTAACCATATTGATTATTTTACAAATGCATATATTTACAGAACAAATAATAGCTAACTCATAACAGTGTTTCATGATGTTCATTATAAATTTGATAATCTTCATACATATGTGTATGAAATACACAGATATAAAAAATATTGTATAGTACTTACGGTGAACTGCAGCTTGAGAAACTAAAAAATACAAAAAATAATTAATTAAATTAAATAAATAAAACGTATTTTAATATTTACATAATTTTTATTTCCTAATCAAACAGTAAATAAAAATAATGAAAATTACAGTCATGAGGAGGATCAAATAATATTAATAATAATGATGATATAATGTGAATGGCTAATTATGAAAATCATGATCTTGTGTTATTTAAAAACATTTTGGCTATGAAATGTCTTAAAAATATTTTATATGATAATATATTGAACTTTAATTATTAATTCCACTTGCATTTTTAATTTTAACTAAAAGATTGGACGAAAGCATTTAGTTTGAATATGTAGAAAATTAAAAATTTTAATCCATTCAAACCTCTGATTACTTTGCATTACAGTGTTGATATTATTACTTCCATAAAAACAAACCATATTTTAATTTAGCTTATAAATTTAAAATTACAATAATTTGTTGAGAGAAAATCAAGTATTTTTACTTTATATATTTGGTACAAATTTTTTTCTACAAAATCTCTGATGCGGGAAGTTAAAAGTAAAATAAGAATAATGTAATATTTGAATATAAATAAAAAAACTTATAACGCTAATAAACAATTACTTGTTATTTTAATTAAATTTTCTATGAAAAATAACATATAGAATGTATTCATAAATAGTGATTTAGTACTATTGTATAAAACTCATCGTATTATAAAAAGGCTTTTTTTATATGTCTGTAAATAGAACATATCAACTTAAGTGTATTATTTTGATACGTAAAATGATCAATTAATTGTAATGAATTCTATTTCGTGGCATTTCTTTTAAATAAAATAATAATCCCAAAGAATAAGAAGAAATTTCAAAGAAAAACCAATAATTTATTTCGACACTTACCCATTGCGCAAATGGCAACGATCAAGAAGAAGAGGTATGCTGCTTTCATGGTGGCAAGTGAAATAAGAACTGAGCACTGGGAATGTCGTGTCTTGAGCTGAGATTTCAACTGCTTTTTATAGTAGAATCCGAAACCACCTTAAAGCGCATGTGTCTCCAGTATCAATATTTTTCAGGTAGTAAAGCTTATTTTTTTTTAGATTTATTTCTTCTTTGGATACAAAATTTTATTCCTTTTCTTTCGTAAATATTTTTTGATAATAAATAAATGCCAATGTTTAGGAATAAACAGTTTTATTATAAAAAGTTGCTGAAATAATTGAAATTTGATCATTCTAATGTTATAAATGTAAATGAATTTTTAAAAATTTTATGTAACATAATTAAAATCAAATATTTTGCTTAGATTTATGTCAATAAAATACGTAAAAATTATTGTATATTTTGTAAAATAATAATAAGTTATAGTAATAATAGTTAATTTCTGGCAGTGGATAGTTTATCTAATCAATTGTCTTAATTTAACAATGGCCTTCGTTTAAATAATATCAGTATATTGCTGCAGTCCATGCAATTCAGTTAAAGGCATTGATAATTTTGATTATTTTTTTTTCATATTCAGTATTTGTAGTCATATTTATATATTTCATATTTATATTCATATTTATATATTTCATATTTATATTCATTTCATTTTCATTTATAAATTTCATATTAATATTCTATAATAGTAATAATTTTGTGTAAGTTTAATTTACATGTTGAAAGTAAAATATATTTAATTACGTCTTTGCATCATATAAATGGAAATTTTAGATTTCTTAAAAGAGTAGAAATTGGTAAGTTTATGTAGTTGTATTCAATAGTTTTTCTCATTTGGTTTTAATGTTATCTAATAGTACAATTCATGAATCTCTTCTCTCACGGCGATTTGTATTACTGAATTATTTTACCATTTGTATCGTGTGAAATCATTTTGAAATGGTCGTCTTCACAAATAGTACATAGCATGATTGGCAAATTGGGTATTTCAATTGATGCTCTACATTTTATTTTTCTTATTGATATTCTCAAAAAATTAGTATTGTTTTCCATTTTGTTATGCCGATATCATAGAACTGAACTGAATTAACAGAAGCATGTAGAAATATCTGCAAGAAATTTCCTATTTCGAATCAAGCTCTCTCATATTGAAAAACAAATCATCAGGTTGCCGCAGAACTCTACTTATCTGATGAAGATTAAATTAAAAAAAAAATTAGAAATTTAGTTTGAAAGCAGTTTTTCACGGGAAAAAAAAGGAAAGAAATATTTTATTTCGATATATGTCGATGTTATCAATATTTTAATACAAATATACAATAAATTCATTTACTTAACTAAAATTCATTAAGGACTAAGGATTATTACTAAAAATCATTAAGGATTAAAATATTTTTAAAAAAAATATGTAAACATTAATGCGGATACTACATTAAAATCACTGTCATATTCTTTAATAGTTAAAATTTAATAACAATAAATTTTCCTCTTGTTCTAAGGTATAATCATTTTACTTTATTCTAAATTCTTATTTTAAAACCATTAATTAAAAATTGGTAGTTCAGTAGTTCTGTTTAAAATATTCATTAAAACTTACTTTTAGTGATTATATAGTAAATTCTGCTTTTAAATAAATGATAAGAGATCAAATCTCAAACTTTTTTCTTAATTGCTGTGTTTAATTCTTATCTTATTTGAAATATGAGTATGTTTTCAAAAGAAGGAACGAATCTTACAAAATATTTTCTCTTTGGGCCGCGAAAAGTACATAACTAGAAATTTCAACTTGTTTATATATAAAGTTAATTTATACACTCAACTGTCTAAATTTAACAACATGCTTCTTTTGAAGGATATCGAAATGTTACTGCGATACATGTGGTTCTATTAGCCTAATAGTAGTAAAATTATGTAAATATATATTAAAAGTAAAATTATGTAAATATATATTTTACATATTGAATATAGAAAATATTTAATTACGTCTTGTATCACATAAATGAATATTTTAGATTTTTTTACAGAGTAGAAATATGTTAGCTTATGGAGTTTTATTCTAAAGTTTTTCATTCAATCTTAATGTTATTCATTGGTGCAGTTCATGAATATTTGTTTCACAAAGTTTTCCATTACCAAATTATGTTACCATTTGTATTAGCTGAACCTTTTTTTTTTGAAATTAGAGCTTTCACAAATACTTCAGAACATACAATGCTTCACAATTGTTTTGCTATTGAAATTCTCAAAAAAGGGGAATTTTTTCATTTTTATGTGACTATGACATAAAGAAATTAAAAAAGAAGAAATTTTACAGAAAATATTTTTTTTGGTCGACGTAATTCGTTCAATTTCGAATCAAGCTCTGTCATGTTGGAAAACAAATCACCAGGCTAGTGGTTTTAATTTAAATTAAATTAACTAACAGAAAGAATTAAGTTTTAAATCAATTTTTGTCATGGAACCAAATGAAATAAATATTTGACTTCTATATATGTCGCTGCTATAAATACTTCTGAAAGAAATTTTTAAATTACACGTTAATTTTTCTCTTTGGTTAAGGTATAATAAGGATTAAAATAAAATTAAAACAATGTGTAAAAAGTAAAACGGAGTTACCAAGAAATCATTGTCATATTTTTTATTATAAGTTTTAAATAATGGAAACCGCAATGATCATCTTTAACCTATAAAAATTTCCTCGTACCTTAAAACCCTTTTCTCTATTATTAATTTTGAAAAACACTATTTCCAAATTGGTAGTTAAATATTGATGTTAAAAATATTCAAACTAACGTTTATTGATTATATACCAATGTCTTCTTTTAAGTACACTCATGTCCATAAATTAAGGATAATTCAGAATCACACAGAAATTGAACTCTAAAATAAAAATTTCACCTATAGAATTATCACACACATCTTGAAGAAGAATATGCAAATTACAGGAAACCACCAGATGGCGCGGATAGTACGTCACAATTACGAGAGTGTAAGAGAGGGGTATATAAGGAATGGTGGCAAAAGAAGTAAAATTGTTCACAAGCGCTTTAAAAGCCTTTCAGTGCAATAACCGCATAGTTATGGCACAAAGGAAGCATTGGATGATTTTTTACTTGGTAGAATTATCGGACGACTGGAATGCGGACGTACCCAGCTGGATGTATCCGAGGAACTTGGAATCGCCCAGAGTGTCATCTCCAGGCTTTGGCAACGATTCCAAGATGATGGTAATGGGAGTAGATGTTACAGCACAGGTCGCCCCCGAGTTACAACGCCGAATGAGGACCGGTATTTAGAAGTTACTGCCAAAAGAAACAGACGGAGCTCAGCATCAGACCTGTCTCGTCAGATCTCTTCAGCTACCGGTACGACAGTTTCAAGCCAAACCGTGTACAGACGCTTAGGGCACATTGGTCTATATGCTCGTAGGCCTGTCAGATATGTTCCCCTTACCGCAACTCACTGTCTCCTGCGATTAACCTGGAGTAGAAAGCATGCATTGTGGACACCGCAAAGTGGTCCTGTGTGATGTTTTTCCGACGAGTCAGGTTTGGTTTTTGCAGTCTGATTCTCGCCGGACTTTCATATGGAGCGCCTGGCACCCGTTACCACTAACAGAACACTATTGAACGACACCGTTACGGTGGTGCAGGATGGCTCGTTTGGGGAAGAATTATTCTTGGTTTCAGATTTGACCTGCATGTTCAGAGTGTAACGATGATAGGCCACATCTATCGGGATGTCATTCTGGAACAACATGTACGTTTGTATCGGACCGCCATGGGTGCTGAATTTCTGTTTATGGATGACAACTCCCGTCCTCACCGTGCAAACATTGTAGACGAATGCCTTCAATTGGAGGATATCAGCCGTATGGATTGGCCAGCATACTCACCGGACTTGAATCAATAGAGCATGTGTGGGATATGCTTGGCCGACGAATTGCAGCCGATCTACCCCCTCCCACCTGTCAATCGGAACTTCGGAGGGCATTGCTTGATGAGTGGTGTAATATTCCCCAAAATCAGATTGATAATTTGATACTCAGCATGCCTAGGCGTTGTAAGGCCTGTAGTGCGTCGTCCGGGACACATACTCCATATTAACCATCATACTAACCATGTTATACTGTTTTTGTAAATAGGTTCTTTTTTGAAATATGCTCAGGGAGTAAAAATCACAATATTTATTAATTATGTCAAACATATAGCATCTTTTTGCTCTTTACCTTTTGTTTAATAAATAGACTTTACAAATAAGTCAAATTTGTTTTGCTTCTGTCTCTTTCTTTGCCTGAACTTCATTATCCTTAATTTATGGACATGAGTGTAATTTAAAAGATATCAAAACTATAATACTAACTGTCATGTTTAATACTAATCTCATTTGAAATATGAATATGTTTTAAAAGGAGAACGAATGTAGCAAGAAAATTTCGCTGTTGTGCAGCATATATAATTGACACAAATAGATGCAGCAAGTTCGAAAAATATCTTTAATATTCTTTACATTAATATCAAAAGTACAAGAAGGTGAAATTTAATGCAGTTTGCGACAAAACAAATGAAGAAATATAATAGTTTTTTTCGTAGTTTTTATTTCAGTTTTTAGAATCATATAAAGTTATTATATGGGCTTCTAAAAATATAGACAGATCCATGAATTATTTGATAATTTTCCCCGAACAATGTATGTACATAGAGGGCCAATAACTTTGGTTCTGTGATGAGCAACTTGACTCCACTGTTTTTTTTATAGATTATACAAAAGATATTGTTTATCATATCCTGCTGAGGCTATTTTCATTTTAGAAGTAATGCTTCAATTAGCAAAATTATTTAATTTGAAGTTACCACAAATGTTAAAAATACTTGGCAGGGAATTAAGTGCAAACGTGATATTTTTATTACTAATGCAGCTTACGTAGAGCTGCATTGAAGTGTAAAAACAGTTAAGATTCTATATTCTATTGCCGCAAATTGCATTTAAATTTACTTTTTCATATTTTTATTAATTTTTAGATTAATATCCATCTCCCAGATGCTATTTTAGAATTCTAAAATAGCATCTGTTAGTTCTTAAATATTTAATTTTGTCGCTTATAACTTTTTACTTAGACAGTTTTTACATTTTTGGAGGGTTTTTAATTGGAATTTAAAGTATGTTCAATATCAAGGACAAATGTATTTAATTTTGAAGTAGGCACCTATTTCGGATTTTTTTATATTTACAAAATATGTTGGAATAGATGATGATAGATTCGAATTTATAAGTTGTTGATTTTCTCTTGTAAAAGCTTTTTTTAATAGTTTTTGCAAAAAGTATTAAACTTTCTTACTCTATACTCCAGTTTCTTCTGCACATGTTGGATGGAATTCATTTTCAAAGAATATAGAAAAGTTTTAATACCTTCAGGATAAAAATATAATATCTATAGGGAACATTAAAGGTGATATGTTCAGAATAATTTTATTGGCAAGATTTAAATTAAAAATGCATTCCAAATATTTGAACCTTTATTTTTGTCTTTCATGAAGAATTTGCATTATTGTAACATGCTCTGGTAATTACCAGAAATTATCAATATTAATTTTTTCCTTACAATTCATTTAATTATTGTCAAGATTTTACAATTCTAATTTAATTTAAAAACTAATTGATTTTACAGGATAAAAAATAATCAGAAACTTTTAACGATTTTTCACCAAGCATTAATTTTAAAAAAATGTGATGAGCTTATCCTGTATAATCTCCTTTTATTAAAAGATTAAAAATTTTTAAAAATTTCAGTGGTTTGTTTTTAATTTATAATGCAGAATTAATGATAACATTTTATACATTAAAAATTAATTTATTATTCTTACTTATACTTATTTACTTGCCTTGTCAATTTTTATTTATATGAATTACAATTCTTCCCTAATTAAGTACAGGCCTAAGAATTTTGTTCAAATGAAAAAATTTAATTCTAAGAACATAATCTTGCATATAATTGTAAATATCTATAACAATAAAAAAAATAATAATTTAATTTCCTTAAAAAACAAATGGTAACTCGCATTATATACTAAATATGTTTTTACAATCGAAATTCTGACCAGAATGTGCAAGGAAACGAAAAATATAAATGATAGCGGCAAATTAATGATTATTTCAAAGAATGGTTTTTGAAATAAAATTTGTGGAGGCTCATGAGGAAATTAATTAAAGCTTTAAATTATGATTTTCTTATTTTTTTTCATCTTAACAATTATGGTAATGTCTCACAACGATAGATGATAGCCCAGTTTTTGGTAACCTTGAATTTAGTTTAGGCGGCTTTTTCTATGAGAGGCCTTCAATAAATCTAAGTCACATTTCCTTACATACCCTTACTTGCATGTAGCCATCTATAAACTGTTTACCGTGATATAGCCTTTTTATGTTGACTTCCTGAAGCTAGTGATGAAGAGGTTAGCAAATGCATGTAACTGAATCATATGCAACTGAATCAATGCATGTAACTGAATGCATATCTGAGGACTCTGCCAATTGCAACCCAACCAGTAATGCCAAACACGGTTACAAGTAGCGAATTCAGTGACTTAAGAGTCTTTAAGTCGAAAATTTCAAATTGTCAGCCGCGCCTTTTTTTTTTTTTTAGGTGGGGTGGACCTTTATTTTTACACTCTATATATCTTTAAAATGTGCTACGATTTTAATAATTTCATATAGAAAATCACGAAAGATTATTACTTTGAAATATTTACTACAATAAAAGTTTTGATTGTTGAATATTTCAATCTGGTGATTCAGATATGTATCATCAGTTCTGGCAACACTAGACTTTAATTTAATCTTCAGTTTGAATCGATATAGTTTAACTGAACGTGGTGTTGCATCGGTTATCATAGCACTCAAAGGTGAAAATATTTTTAATAAGAGCAGATTTGAAAGCCTACGCTCTAGTATGGATGAAGATCATATAGTAAAACAAGTAATTGATTTTTTTAGCACAGTATAGGTTTCAAAATGAGATTAATAAATTTTCATTTTACAATTTCACTTGAAAATACTAACTACATTACATCCAGTAAATTAAAAGCTGACCCAAAGATTGAATGAAATTACAAAGTAATGCGAAGAAAGAATACCCTCAAATACTTAGGCGTCGTTTTAGATTAAAATCGTAATTGGATTACCCATTGTGAAAAACAATCAACAAAGCAATGGAAAAAACTTAATCGTCTTTATAGAATGGCTGGCAACAAGTGGGGAGTCAATAAAGAACTCAGAAAAATATTCTTCAAAACAGTTATTGAGCGCATGCTTAACCATAGCGCAGTATTATGAATAACCAATGTTACAGAGGCAAACAAGAATAATTACCCCGATTCAAAACGCTTTTTTTTTAATTTTTAACTATCTCACAACTTCTACTATAGAATATGCAAGTGGCTACTGGAATATCAATTGTATATCTGATCATTAAATATAAAAAGATTTTGTGGTGAACGCACATTGGCAGCGTGCATTCATCATCGTCGTACTGGCTCATCACCTGGCGTGATGGTATGGGGTGCTATTGAATACACGTCTCGGTCACCTCTTGTTCTATTGGCGGCACTTTGAACAGGGCACATTACATTTCTGGTGTGTTACGACCCATGGCTCTACCCTTTATTCGAGCCCTTCGAAACCTTACGTTTTAATGGGATAATGCACGACCGCATGTTGCAGGTATTGTACAGACCTTCCTTGATACTGAACATGTTCGGCTGTTGCCGTGACCTGCACTTTTCACCAGATCTCTCGCCAACATAAAACGTCTGGCCCATGGTTGCCAAGCGACTGGCTTGTCACCATACGCCAGTCACTACGGTTTATGAGCTGTGGCATCTATTGAAGCTGCATGGGCATCTGTACCTGTACATGCCATCCAATCTCTATTTGACTCAATACCCGAACGTATAAATGCTGTTATTGTTGACAGAGGTGGTTGTTCTGGGTACTGATTTCTCAGGATCTGTGCACCCAAATTTCTTGAAAGTTTAATCACTTGTTATTTCTAGTATAATATATTTGTCCAATAAATATCATTTTATTGTCTGCATTTATTCCTGGTGTAGCAATTTTAATGTCCAGTAGTGTATTTTAATAATATTTAATTTTTAATTATATTTGAAAAACAATATAGAATAATTTAAGACATGAATTAATTTACTAGCCTTAAATTATTTTAGAAAAAATTAAATTTAGAAAAGTATTTCAATATGAAATGTTAAAAACAGCGATATAACTAAATAAGACTATTTTAATGGTGCAACGTAATAAATGGCTATTACATTTCAAAAACAACATAGAATCTCCACAACACAATAAATGTATCTTCATACATACTTCAAATAACTTCGTCTCTTTAGAAAGAATTTAATAGAATATCTGTCGTTCTGACCAAACAAAATAAAAAAGTACTCAAAAATATGTGCTCATCTGTGTTAATCATGCCTCGAATCGTATATAACCTACGATACGACAAAGATTTGACGCATATTCCTATTAAAATCCCTATTTGATCCACTAAAATTGAAACATTATATTTCGAATCAAGTTTAGCACGACTATTAAGCGAATAAACTGCTATTATTGAATAACAACAAAAAATTTTATTGAAAACATTACTGATATTATTACTATTTTCTCCTTTTGTAGTATATTTTACTATTTATTGTATTACGTTTTAACAGTTTAATAATTTTAAAGCGTTAAAGTAAGATTAAGGATAAAAATAATAACTGTTGTTACTTTTATAGTTGAATAGTTTTCAGCATTTATCCAATAATATACAGTATTTATCAAATAAAAATTTCAAATATTAAATGTTCAATCACATAAATTCAAAATAATTTATTATAATTTTATAAACATTTTTAAGAGTGTTTATATTTAAATTTACTTTAATTGCATACATAATAAAAATTATTTTAAATAATATTTACTTAAATATCTCTCTTTGTTAATTCCCTTTTTTAATTATATTAAACATAGTGTGTAATACTGATTTTCTTCTAACATTTTTTCATCTAGTATGTATATACTTACATATATTTTTAAATATTTTAACATTAGTACCTAAAATATAAAAAATAATATGATTAAAGTTTTGGTGAGCTAGACATTTATTAGGTGAGAAATAAACAAAATCTTTTCAAAAATAATATTTTTTAAATATGTTTAAGTTTCACGTTGTTTGGAGATCCAGTTTGTGAAAAAAATTGGGAATACTGTCACAGAAATCATTGCTCCCCAGTGTAAAAAAATTAACAGTAAAGCAATTATATGAAAATTATTTACAAAGTTCATTTAGTTTTATTATTATCTTCAAGTTCTACTAGCAACATTTTTTTAATGCAATCCTTTCTAAAACATCAGTGCACCAAAAATGCGTTGTTCGACCGCTATGGAACAGGAGACGAAAGTTTGTGTCAAGTGCATATGTAAATTATATAAAGGCACCAAAATTGTACTTTTTATATAAAATCTAAGAGGTCACTGATGTGAGTTCAACCTAAGGCTTAATTAAATAGCCTGTGGTACAATGTATGTAATTTATTTGGCACAAAGGAACGCATTATCAATATCTGATTTCGCCATTGAAACGAATATCTGAAGTTTTCAGAGTTTATTGGAGAAATCTCATTAGAATGATAGTGATTCCGTGAATGAATAGGTGGAATTTCAGAGTATGGAAACTAAGCATGGGATAGTGTATAAAAAAAAAAAAAAGGAAGAATTCCAATTCTAGAACATAACTTCCATTCGAATTTTTCTATTTATAGAACTCATGCGAGTTCGCGCACAATATAACTCCATTTTAGACAGCACAAGCAGGGTGGTCAATTTCAGTAAGAATTCGTCATTTGGGTCTAAAAGACGAAACCATTCCACGATACTCGAAAACATCGACTACAGAATATTAGCATGACTGTCGCCGACTACTTAACCTGAAAGCAGCAAGTTATGATCTAAGGCAATGGTAGGGAACCCGATCCTTACCTCCCATTAGTAGGCGTTCAGTTTTCAAAGAGAGTGATAGGGGTTTTGTCCGATACTGAAACACTTTCCTTTTTTAAATTTAACTAAACGGTAAATAGAAAAATTTTATATGTATTGTTTAAAAACATTTCATAGCCTTAAAAAAAAAACATTGTTAAAAATATGTTAAAACATTTTCTTTAGATTTTCATAAAATTCTTCAGTGTTTATATTCTATAACAAGTCAAAAATCAAAACGCAACATAATGCAACGTATGATAGAAGTAGTAGGATTGCATTAGGAACTACGATTACGATTATCTTACAATTACGTATCTACGAGGTATATACGCCATCACTATGTAGCTGCGCCATCACAAATAATATAAAAACTAAGCAATCAAGGTCGGTCAATACATTGATAGATTTGTAAGAGTAAGCACTATCCTACAGCATCAAACAAAATATTGTGAACTATTATGAGGCCTTGTCTAAAAAAAAAAAAAAAATAAACTCGCGGTTATTTCAAAAACTATCTAAAGAAGCATTTTCATAGAATAATCGACAACATCCAATGCGTTTACTGTGTCATAAAAAGTTGATTGTATCGTTTATTGTTTCCGGGGCTATCAAATGAAACGTTATCTTAGATTCTAAGATGCCATTTCGTTTGAGAACCGACATACTATGAACAGTCGTTTTTGAACACCTTTACAAAACGTTTGTTTGACTTTGTGTTGTTTTTCTTCTATGACGACTTAGGTTAACATTTTAGCAGAATAATGGCTTCTGTATGTTACAGTTATTTTAGTGATTGAATTCGGGCTTATAAAACACTTCCCTGTCCAAATAAAATACCACATATCTGCACAACAATGCACGTTTGAGGTCACATGATAAACTTTGTTCACTCTCTCTTCAAGAATTTCGTAGAACAAATTAGACAGTTTTAGACATTTTGGCAAAGAAAACACCATCTGCCATAATTTTTTAATATCTTTTGTTATTACAGTAATTTCAAAGTTTTATGCACCTATATTTCATTGTTCAATGGATTTTCATTTTTAATAAAAATACCTGTTTATAAAATACCAACAGCAACTGCATATCTAAACAACAAAAATTCAATTTTAAATGCTTCATTAATTTTTGGTTTAATATAATTACAATTATATAAAGTTTTTTAAGAATAATTATTTGTTCAGATTTTCTTTTAATGCACAAAAAAATTCTTTATTGCTAAATATTAGAATAACTCGTCTTTGAACATTTACTTTTAGAGTTAATTTATGCGCAATATAAATTACTGATTTATTTCTTTTTAAACTCAAACGCATTGTAATATATTTGTATACAATATAGAAATACTTTAATGAGGTTGCATAAAATATAAATACATAATCCCATAGCAAAGTTTGAAAGTTTTTTTTTTAGCTTCCTTATTTTGAGAAATATCAAAATATCATTTACAAATTATACATCTAGGAGTATTTGTTCTTTTTCACATCATGTAAAATATATGCAGATGCAGCAAATGAAATATATACAATAAAACTAACACAGATCAATGTTATGCAATTTTGAAATTTTGAGAAACATTAAGATCTTAGCTATTTAATTAGTTTGTTAAATTTCTATTATGCTCCGTTGTTAATTTGTTTTTTATTGTCACTTATAAAAATGTTGTCATAAAAATTTTTATCTATACATGACATTCTTTTATATTTCATTATTTTATAGAAAATGTAATAAATATAAATAGTTACCATACCAAATCTTTAGATTATGCTTAAAACGAAATACTTTTTAATAAATATTTCAACATCAAAAAGTTTTGTAATACCGAAAAAAACAAATAAATGTCTATTTCAAAAATAAAACATATTTGTCAGTGAACAATGAAAGTACTATTTCAAATTTCTATTAAGCATTTTCTTCAGAAATTTAAAAACAGTTATGTAGTAGATATTACTAAAAAATGTAGTAGATTAGATTAGATTAGATGTAGTAGATAATATTTTAAGCTCTAATAAAAAAAAAAAAAGAAATATAAAAAAAAAATTTTAAGCCAATTCCTACTTTTTTTCAATATATTGTAGAAATTCATTTATACAAAAAGTTGAAATCTTCCTCTTACATCTGGCGCCATCTATTGGTAGATACATGCAACTTAAATCTAAAAAAACTAAAATTAATTAATTAAATTTAATAAATGAATTAATATTTGAAAAAATTGTATTAACATCGTCATCCCCTACAAGTTCAAAAACAAATGTATTTGAACTTGAGTGGTTGAATAAAAAAATTTATGAACGATTGAAAATTTGAACAACATATATATATAGGGAGAGTGTGAGCTAATAGAAGGAATTGAATAAAGAAAAGGAAAATTAAATAACAAAATTACATTTTCCATTACATTTCATTACATTTTCCATTACTACTTGAGCTCCTTTATTTGTAGGAAGAATGTCGAGGTTGGACTTGTCTTCTCAACCAAGTATTTTTGTAACACTTTTTGTTTATAATAGTGAGGAATATTAATTGTATCATTTCTTTAAAAATGAACTTATAACAGAAATATTTAATAAACAATATATTTCATTTAATCCATTAAAAATCCTTGGAGTCATGTCGGCTCATCGGATAGGCAAAGTTATTGGCCCTCGACCCATTCATAATTCAGGAAAAAACAAGCAACATAAAAAAAAAAAAATTTACGTCAATTCCTACTTTTTTTCACACTATATTGCAAAAAGTCCTTGATAAATAATTTTCATTCATTTTTTTTAAGTTTATCTGGCGCCATCTATTGGTAGATATATGCAACTTAAATTTAAAAAAAAAATATAATTTATTAATTAATTTAATTAATGAATTAATATTTGAAAAAAAATGTATTTGAACTTGATTAGATGAATAAAAAGTATTTTATTAGCGATTTAAAATTTGAACAAGATATAGGGAGAGTGTGAACTAATAGAAGGAATTGAAAAACATCTATAAAATAATTCACGCACAGGATGTGTCCACTGAGGTGGAACCCTGTCCTGCTAAAATAAAACAGGATGCCGTAAATGTCCTAATTGTAGAATAATGTAAACTTAAGAAAATCCCGACACACATCACCATTAATCATCTTCCCCACAAAGAATGGACGGATTACAGCGTGATGTCAAAAGATACACACATTACATTTGGGGCTGTATCATTAATGTTTGACTGAAATTTGTGATTCGGAACATCGAATATCAACATAACAAATATTAAAAAGCAGCAATTAATATTGCATATCACAATTACATTAGCATTTGATTTCACCTTTTGATATTTTAGTTATAAATGTTTAAAATAATAAAGATATTTCTCAAACAACTTGTAATTATTTGTGTTAGTTATTTTGACGACAAAACAGAGAAAATGTCTTGCTAGGTTCGTTCAACCGTTTAGAAACATATTTCAAATGAGTTCAGCTTTTAAATACCAAAACCAGGAAAAAAAAGATTGAGATTTGACCACATTTAATTTATTTAAAAGAAGAAATTCGTATACAATCAATAAAATTAAGTTTGAAGGAAATTTCTAAAAGAAATACTTAACTACCAACTTTTAAATGACCTTTCTCAAAATTAGCATTTAAAATACAGAAAACTAATTATATCTTAGAGCATGAGGCAATTTTAATTAAGTTAAAGATGATAAATGTGGTTTCCATTATTAGATTTCAATCATAAGGAATATGACAATCATTTTAATGTAGTATTTTTTCAATTTTTACATATTCTTTTCAATTTATTTTTTACCGACGGGAAAGTAAAATAATTTCCTGAAGCTATGTTTTTAAAATATTTATAGCATCGACATGTACGGAAGTAACATATTTCTTTTTTTTTTTTTTTTTTGTTTCGTTCCATGATAAAAACTAATTTCAAACTAAATTCTTCTTTTTATTTTTAATTTAATTTTCATTAGATAAACAGAGTTCTGTGGCAGTCTGGTTATTTGTTTTCTAATATGGAGAGGTTGATTCGAAGTAGAAAATTTCTTGCCTGCAATGGAGATATTAGAGGTGAGGAAAAGAAATTACACCGAAAGGAAAAGAGAGTCTTTGAAGAAAATAATCTAGGACATTGAATATCTTTAAAGATTTAAAGCGAGCCATGTTTGCTATCATAAAATTAATTTTAGTGGAAGAGACTTTAAACCGCTTTTGACTTCTTGCAGAAATATAGAAGGTGAAATTCTATGAATGATTGGGATCTATTCTGAATAGATGGGTTGAACACCTTGATAATTTGTTAAACATTAGAATAGAGCATCATTACTCTTGAAACACGTTTAATGTGCGAGAAGAGACAACTCTTTTACAGCCATCTATTGACGAATTAAAATTAGCCATTAAAAGCTTAAAAGATTATAAGGTGCATGTACTTGATCGTTTGTCTTCAGATCTCCTCAAATGAGATAGCCTGAGTTGTAAAAAAAATATTCATGAGTTTATAGTTGATATTTGGAATAGTGGGAAGATGCCAAATGA
The DNA here is from genome assembly GCA_021605095.1 of Caerostris extrusa. Lineage (NCBI taxonomy): Eukaryota > Metazoa > Arthropoda > Arachnida > Araneae > Araneidae > Caerostris > Caerostris extrusa. The sequence continues at coordinate 10,725 of BPLR01013736.1, read as the reverse complement.
TTGATAATTGGAGCACAAGTGTTATTTGTCCTATTCTTAAGAAAGGAGATCCCTTGATTTGCTCGAACCACCGAGGCATTAGTCTCCTTTGTACAACATATAAGATTTGTTCATATATTCTATTTGAAAGAATGTTATCATTTGTTGATTCCCAAATAGGGAGCTATCAGTGTGGTTTTCGCAGAGGAAATCAACCATTGATCTATTTTCTGATTGTGACATATTCTTGAAAAGACCTTGGAATATGGTATTGATATTCACTATTTATTGATTGACTTTCGAACGGCTTTTGATAGCATTTATAAAGGAAAAAATTTTGAGGCAATTTAGAAGCTTCGTATTCCATCCAAGCTTATTTTTAACGAAACCTCCATTTTAACCCTTGCAAGTTCAAAAGCAAGAATTCGAATTTTATCGCAGTTAATCTGATGAATTATCTATTCAAAATAGAGTTCGGCAAGATGATCGGCTTTCAGGCTTGCTTTTAACATTGTTTTGAAAAGGTATTGAGAGATTCTGATATAAAACTTGAGAGGGACATATTTTCTTCAAGTCTGTTCAAATTTTAGCTCATGCTGATGATGTTGTAATCATTGCAAGATCTTTGCACATTTGAGGAAGCTTTTCAAGTTTTTGTATTGACGTTGCAAAAGCAATACAAGTTTTTGTATTGCATTATTTTTTAAGTTTTTGTATTGCATATAAGCATAAATCAGGAAAAAAATAAATAATATGCTTTCCTCAAAAATATTTCCCAGGATACACCACAATATTAATCTTACGCACTTACACTTTTTGAATCTGTACTTAGTTTTAAATACTTAGGATCAGAAATTAATGTCATAATGATAACTTACTTGAAATAAAAAAAACAGAATTGTATCTGCCAGTAAGACCTTTCATGGTTTAAGAAATCTATTTAAAACACAGTTTCATATGCAGAAACACAAAAAATTTTTGTTATATAAAACCCTTATTAGACCAATTTTTATCTATGACTCTGAAAACATGGACTTTGGCAAGATTTGATGAGGCCCATTTGGCTATATTTGAGCGAAAGATTTTTAAATGCTACTCTTGGAGATGTTAGAGAAAAGAATTGTTGGAAAAGATGGTACAATGCAGAAATTTATAAATGCTATAAAACCTAGAGTATTATAAAATTTATTAAGATCAATAGATTAAACTGGGCTGGTTCTGTATTTAGAATGAATCATTTAAATCCTAAAAAAAGACTCGTTTTGGCAACGCCACAAAAAGCCCCAACTAGGCAAAATTCAAGTATGTGTCTTTCACTTGGAAACTTCAATTATATTTTTTAAAAAATTTTCATTGTTTAATTTCTTATATTTAACAGAGGGCATATATGTAAGTGACAAAAACTGAAGAATTATTTTTCACTGCATAATAATTTTAAGTATTTTATTAACAGAAATTCAAGCAAAGCATTTGATTTTAATTACATTTATAAAACTGTTAAATTCCTTTACAATTATAAAATAAGAATTATCAAATTTCAATCGTTTAGCACTGAGTTAATTATTTTCATTCAAAAGAAAATAATAAAACTCTTTATTACTAAAACTTGACTTTTTTTATCAGAAAATATTTACCAAAGAAAATGAATAAAATTTTATATCAAAGAAGAACTATACCTAAAAATAAAACTTTAATGCCTAATAAATATTGATATTAGAGACACATGTACTTAAAGTGGTTTCGGTTTTTACTATAAAAGCAGTTGAAATCTCAACTCAAGACACGAGACATATTCAGTGCTCAGTTGAAACTTCACTTGCCACCATGAAAGCAGCATACCTCTTCTTCTTGATCGTCGCCATTTGCGCAATGGGTAAGTGTCGAAATAAATTATTTGCTTTTCTTTGAAATTTCACTTCATTCTTTCAGATCATTATTTTATGTATAAAAAATAACACACTTAAATTGACATATTCTATTTATAGCCATATAAAAAAATCCTTTTTAATACGATGTTGATGATACAATAGTACTAAATTACTATTTACGAATACATTCTATATAGTCATTTCCTAGAAAATTTTAATTAATATAAAAGTAATAGTTTATTAAATTATGATTAAAATTCTAATTTTCTACACGTTCAAACAAATACTTTTCGCCAATGCTTTAATTAAAATAAAAAATGCAAATGTAATTTATAATTAAAGTTCAATATATTATCATATAAAAATATTTTTTAAAAACATTTGATAACCTAAATGTTTTTTAAATAACTCATGATCATTATTTTCATAATTGCTCATATTGTCGTGTCAATATGAACAATATCTTAGTAAATATTTTATGGTAAAATTCTATATAATTATTATATATGTTAGACTATATTCTATGTGCGTCCCTAGGAAGGGGTGATTTTGGTCTCTGCACCTGACCGGATGGGAATCCGATATGTCCAACGAGATGACCTGTTTCCGGAGGGTGCAGGTCTTTTGGACACAGCTGCGAGTGAAGGGAGATCTCTGGAAAGTATTTTAATTGACAGGGCCCATACAATACTTGCTCAATAACAACCATTTACCAAAAATTTTACCATAAAAAATATTTACTAAAAGATATTGCTCATATTGACACGATAATATCATCATTATTATTAATACAATTTTCATTATTTTTATTTATTGTTTCATTAGGAAATATGTAAACATTAAAATATTTTTATTTATTTAATTTAATTAATTATTTTTTGTATTCTTTAGTTTCTCGTAAGCTCAGTTCACCGTAAGTACTGTACAATATTTTGTATATCTGTGTATTTCATGCACAAATGTATGAAGAGTATCAAATTTATAATGAACATCATGAAACACTGTTATGAGTTTAGCTGTTATTTGTTATGTAAATAGATGCATTTGTTAAATAATCAATATGGTTAAATAATAATAAATCAATAATGGTAATATCAATGGTTAAATAATAAATTAAGTCATATTATAAAAATTTTGGAATAATTAAATATAGTTTTTATTATAATGAAGGCCATTTCCTATATCTTTATCCTGTCTGAACACTATGTGCAAGCATCTAACTATTTATAATATATAAATATAATTACTTTATTGTGTAAAAAGTAAAAAGAATAAGATTGATAATATAAAGTATATTAATGTAAGATAGCATATAGCATAATGCACTTAAATAGTTCTAATGTACCTTTATAAGATTTTAATATTTTCTTTATAATAAAACGTATCATAATAAAATATATTTAATAATAAATGCGTTTTCACCTTATTTCTTGTTTAACTTTTTCAGATTACAAAGTTCAAAATGATGACGGTATGAAAATATCTTGTTAAAATCGTTACAAATTTAAATAATGTACATAAAAATGCTATTTTGTTAATTAACGTGTTATACTTAAAATAATTAGAGATTTAATTTATGAATTATCTTAATTTAGTTATTTAATGTATGAATTATTTATTAAAATTAAAATTTAAAACTTCACATTTAAAACGAAATATTTTAAAATTTTTGTAAGAAAAGAAATTGAAAATTTACGGCTAAAAATCAAGTCAAATTCAATTTCTAAATTGTTAATAAGAGCACTCTTTTTGCAAAAAGAATGGGAAACGGCACAATGAATAGAGAGATGAACAAATCTAGCACCTGCAAGAGGGAAAAAAAATTTTTACAATTTTGAAACATAACGTATATGTAATTAATTTAAACATGAAATAAATGTATATTTATTATTTCTAATTTCGATGCACCTTTTTTATCTTTTTATAGGTAATAAAAAACATGGCGGCGAAGTAAGTATTATCCTAATATTTATGTTTCAAATATGATGACTCAAATACTTGTGACTCACAGCAGAATTATGATACGATTCCTACCATTCTTGTATAGCTGTCATTTAAAATATACAAGTTAGAACATAGTTCAGTAAGTTGAGCAAACTGTGTGAGGATGATCTACTTCTATTTTTTCCTGCTTGCTCATCCCAGTGTGAAATCTATTTCCCTCGTTGAAACGTCAAATGTATATACTTAAAATGTAAACTTTGCCGTACTACTAAAAGACCACAAGAGTAGTCGATTTTTGCGATCTAATTCTAAACTAGTATATTGGGTTTCCAAAAAGATGTTCATTAGCAACTTTTACCTTATCCTTTTTTATTTTCGTAATACATCATCAAAATAATGGAAACACCATTGACTTACAAAGAATCCTGTATTAGTATGGTGAAACCGCCTTTGAAGGTCTTATAATGTTAGCTGAGGTTCCTTTTTAGGAATCGATTCATACAAATGCAGGTGCTGAATGGTGTGTTTAGTCGAAATTGCACCCTTCTTCATGGAGACATTGTAAGAAAGTTCTGGGAAGATGCCGGTGGAGGATATGGATAACGTAAGGCTGAATGCTCTAAAACAGACCACTAACAGTTCAATGATATTGAGGTCAGGTGACTGTGTAGGACAAGGTAGATGTTTAACTTTATCCTCGTGTTCATCAAACCATGCTTGGAGGGTCCCGTTGCAGAGATGGGTGCATTATCATGCTAGAAAATTCCACATCCTGCAGAAAACAAAGTTTGCATCATAGGATGGACCTGATCAGCAAAATTTTATACTTCTCCTCAGTGATCCTTCCTTTCAGGGTTACGATTGGTCCAACAGAAAAACCACGACAGTTGGAAGGGGAGGCTGTCCATATCCTGGACACCTCCATGCTGGGCTGTTGGAAGGAGAAAATCACGATCCATGCTTGGAAGGTCCGCCAATCACCCGATTGCATGTGAAAGAAAAGATTCGTCAGACCATAATATGATTCCACTTATCAATCGACCAGGTTTTTGAGTTTGGTACCACTGTAGATGACGTTTGGCATTAACATCTGTTACAAGTGGCTTGGAATTGCTGCTCTGACGTAAATATCCCTTTTATGAAGGTGTCTTCTCACTGTAATTATTGATAATGGAGAATCCAGATGCTATTTTAGCTCTTCGGTCACTTTTGCTGCAGTTGTTCGCTTTTGAGACATCACAATCCGCTTCAATACCCATCGGTCTCTTTCACTGAGCTTCTCTTTCCGTCCGTCTTTTGTTTTACCGAGCTTATCTTGCCACGTTGCGTGTATGCTGTCATGACTTTAGACACCGTACCTCTAAAAAGGCCTAAAAGTTGAATGTTTCTGTTACACTATGCTCCAGGTGGCTCCTCCAAATTGGCCTCTTTGAAATTCTGAAAGGTTCAACATTTGACGCGTTTGAAATAAATCCAAACTTACAGAACTTCAATAAAACTACCAAATACTAAAAGAATAATATATACATTTCTATTTAAAAAACTGGTAGCTATTATTATATTTTAATGCTTACAGGTTTTTCCAATTTTGATAACCTCCTGCATATATCAAAAACATTGTTATTCAGAACATTCCATTTAAAATTTTATAACCCATTTCATATTAATGTGATGCATAAATTGCTAAATAGTTACTGAAAATCTACTTTACTTCAAAATCTTTTGTGGCATTCTTTTTAATAATTTTCTAAATTATTAATTATATTTCTATTGTTTGTAATTTTATTTCAGATACGATTGCAACTGTTATTTCCGAACTTTTGCCAAAAAATAATTTGTTTGACACCAAATTTTAACGGCCCCTGATTAAAAAGCATTTTCATTGTTGTACTTTAATCAAAAGTAAATAGAGAATATTTATCAAATTTCTTAATCTAATTTTCAAAAAAATGACGTTCCTAAGTAAAAATAATTTTAGATATTTTTAGTTTATTTTCATTAGATATATATTAAAAAATAATTATTTTTCAGTTTTATACGAAGAAAATTAGATGCAAATACTAGCAAATGAATAGCAATTAAATATTTTAATTTTGTGTAAAATAATTGTAAAAACACTAATTTGAAAAATATTTAATTTTTCATTATTTGCATTTTTCTATTTTCTTTCATTGTCTAAGCTACGTTATAAATTTAGGCAGATATGCAATCAAAATTTGAAACTATAAATAAACAAATAAAATGTTTTTATTTCAATGTGTATTTCATATAAATATTATGCATATTATAAATTAAATTATTATTGAATTAACTTTATTTTCACTCCTTGAAGTGAATCGTTTATTAATTTGTACATTATTATAAAAATAAGCTTGTTAAAAATTAAAAAAAAAACGTTTTTCCTTATAGTAATCATTTTTTTATATTTTCTAGGCATCTTTGATGCTGCCATAAGTGTCATCAACGGCATTATATAAACTATGCAACTGAAATTCTTCCTTATGTTTTATGAAAGTTGTTAACTCTGACATGCTCGGAAATAAATTTTATCTTGCAAATTAATAATTGTTTAATTTTTTTTTTGTATTTTTTCTACAGTTTTACAATTCATCAACAAATATTAAATGCGATAATGAATTTTAATATTTTTAGTATATTAAATTTAGTAATGTAAATATGTATGCAAAATAAGTCCCATAAATCTTACTGGTTTGCATCATATTTCTAATCATTTTAATATACATTAAATTTTTATGCATATTATAAATGTGTCATCGTATCATCATCATTGTTCATCGTATCATTTTATTGTAACTAGAGCTGAGATACATCTTTAGATTTTTGGGAATATTTTGACATTTTGTCATTTTTGAGCAAAACACCAGTTATCGATTTCTAAATGGCAATCGAAAATTATAAATGAATAAAAACTGAGAAATTCTTTATTTCTTAAAAAAAAAGGAAGAACTCAATGCATAAATATTCCTGAAAATATTTTAACTGCAAGTATAAGAATAACTTAATTTTTGTATTGGAATTACTTCAGTTAAGTTGAAATGTGAAAATATTTATTTCGCCAAAGAGGTTGCTGTTCCTGATCTTTTATTAGAAATAAATTTTTAAAAACTTGGCACAAATTTTAAAAGCAATTTTACTAAATTTAACAGACATGTTTTATTTAAAAGTGATATGTAAAATATCTTAAAAATTATGAATTTTTATAACATGTAATTCATTCTAAATTACTCGCTAACTTAAAAATAAACTAAGCCATTTTCGAAATATATCATGCTTGGTTTACAATTCACATTTTTTAAGTTAGCTTAACAAACCATATTAATTGAAAATAAGAATAACATTAAGAACAAATTATAAATATTATAAATTAATTATTTCATTTTTGGTTAACGAAAAGTATGAAATGATTAATCGAGTTCTCTTAAATTTCAATTTTCAATGTGGTTTTTTTTTCAGTTCAGTTGAAAATCCGATCTTTGATAATGTTTAACAAAATATCTGCACAAAATCTGACTTCAGGAAATTCCCAACTTGCTATTTTTTCAAATCTATTTTCTGCGACATTAAAAAAAGACCACTGATAGGTTACACAAATCACACAAGCGATACTATATATTCCATGTATGAAATAAAAAATCTGGCTTCGGCAAATTCCAACTTGCTGCCTATTTTTGGCAAATCTATTTTCTTCGACGTTAAAAACTGAAGCCTGTAAATTTACACAAATCACACTAGCAGTACTATATAACATATATTCTATGATTCCGAACAACATAAATAGAAAATTTCGTAGCTTATTTCTTCATATCATAATTTAAGACAAATAATTTTTGAATGAAATTATTTTACCCAATAATTTAAACAGTATGAAATAGACTTTTAACTTCAATGCGGTTCTAAATTTTTAATTTTCATTTTTGAAAAACCTGAATACTTATCAATGTATAATGTTGAAAGAATTTCGTCATACCTTTTGTGTGTACTCTTTTTTTTTATCTATGCAACTTTTATTCAGAAAACATTTCAACTAAAGACCATATCATTTTTTGTTTATTTTTTTTTGTCTCTTATTTTCTAAATATAAATGTTTCAAACTCAACTGTTAAATCATGCAGTTTAACCTATGAAATATTTTACACGCAATTCAAATAATTTTAAATTGCTATGTTTATTCCGTCCTTTTTATCACATAATATTTATTGATAAGCTATAGAAAGCATTAACGATTAAAACAAAAATATATATCAAAAGAAATGTTTTATTCTTTATTTTTTATTAAGCGAAATTAACACAAAATAAAATTTGGATGTATTTATTAGTAAAAGTAACTGATATGCTTTGCAGGTTAAGCTGAGCTTTTGTATTACGTTCCCTTTTTGATGGTAATTTGACACATTTCTCCACTCATGCATCATATGTGCTACCAATATTTGCCTAACAAAATAAATTTTTAAATTAAGAATTTTAAAAGTAAAAACAACGGAAATGAAAATTAATAAAATAAACTGAAACATTTAATTTAACCAATATAAATAACTGAATACATTTACAAAAACTTATAAAAACTTTATACATTTAATTTAACAAAATAATAAAATTGATAAAAAAATTTTAGAGAAGCAAAGACATTTTTAATTTATATCTCAAACACACTATTAAAATATTGTATATGAATAAAAAAAAAAATCAAATTTCTTTTCCTATTCATAATGATTGAAAAAAAAAAATTGCATAACGTTGGTTTTCTGTTGTTGGTAGCGCTTTTATGTAGCATTTAAATAAGTAAAACAAATATAATTTTCTATGGATTGCACAAATCAAGAAAATGGTAAAAGCTGTGCAAATTTTAGAAATTTTTATCTGAAGAATAAAATTAATTTAAAATATTATTTCTTGATAAATGTAAAAGCTAATTTTACTTGCTTCCTCTATGACTACATATGCTCATTGAATAATGGGTTTTATATAATAGTTGACAAACAAAATAATTAAAAATAAATAATGCGAAAAATAATTTTGTTTAATAATTGAAAATTATAGAAATTTTTTAATTTCTTCCGTGTTAAGAGTTTTAATTATCTAACTAAATATTTTTTTCCTTTGGAACACAATACTAGAAAAATTTTCTAGTATTGTGTCCCCAAGAAAAAGTATTTATCTATCTTACTTTCACAATATTAGAAACATTTTCAGTATTGTGGAAATAAGTTTAATTTTTACACTCATGTGTCCATAAATTAAGGATAGTGAAGTTCAGGCAAAGAGGAGAAAGGAGACGAAGCAAAATAAATTTGACTTATTTGTAAAAAGTCTATTTATTAAACAAAAGGTAAAGAGCAAAAAGGCTATGTTTGACATAATTAATAAAAGTTGCGATTTTTACTCCTGGAGCAAATTTCAAAGAACTTTATTTAATAAAAAACGATATAACATGGTTAGTATGATGGTTGTATGGTATGTGTGTCCCGGACGATGCACATAGGCCTTACAACGCCTAGGCATGCTGAGTATCAAATTATCCAATCTGATTTTGGGGAATATTACACACTCATCAATGCCCTCCGAAGTTCCGGTTGAGAGGTGGGGGTGTTGACGGGCTGCAATTCGTCGGCCAAGCATATCCACACATATTATTGGTTCGTCCCGGTTAGTATGCTGGCCAATCCATACGGGTGATATCCTCCAATTGAAGTCATTCGATTACAATGTCTTCACGGTGAGGACCGGCGTTTGTCATCCATAAACAGAATTCAGCACCCATGGCGCGAAACAAACGTACATGTTGTTCCAGAATGACATTCCGATAGATGTGGCCTGTCATCGTTACACTCTGAACATGCATGTAAAATCTGGAACCAAGAATAATTCCCAAACGAGCCATCCTGCACCACCGTAACGGTGTCGTTCAATGGTGTTCTCTTGGTAACGGGTGCCTGGCGCTCTCCATATGAAAGTCCGGCGAGAATCAGACTGCAAACTAAACCTGGACTCGTCCGGAAAACATCACACAAGACCACTTTGCGGTGTCCACAATGCATGCTCTCTACTCCAGGTTAACCGCAGGCGACAGTGAGTTGCGGTAAGTGGAACACATCTGACAGGCCTACGAGCATATAGACCAATGTGCCCTAAGCGTCTGTACACGGTCTGCCTTGAAACTGTCGTACCAGTAGCTGAAGAGAGCTGACGAGACAGGTCTGATGCTGTGCTCCGTCTGTTTCTTTTGGCAGTAACTGCTAAATACCGGTCCTCATTCGGCGTTGTAACTCGGGGCGACCTGTGCTGTAACATCTACTTCCATTACCATCATCTTGGAATCGTTGCCAAAGCCTGGAGATGACACTCTGGGCGATTCCAAGTTCCTCGGATACTTCCAGCTGGGTACGTCCACATTCCAGTCGTCCGATAATTCTACCACGTAAAAATCATCCAAATGCTTCCTTTGTGCCATAACTATGCGGTTATTGCACTGAAAGGCTTTTAAAGCGCTTGTGAACAATTTTACTTCTTTGCCACCATTCCTTATATACCCTCTCTTACACTCTCGTCATTGTGACGTACTATCCGCGCCATCTGGTGGTTTCCTGTAATTTGCATATTCTTCTTCAAGATGTGTGTGATAATTCTACAGGTGAAATTTTTATTTTAGAGTTCAATTTCTGTGTGATTCTGAATTATCCTTAATTTATGGACATGAGTGTAATTTAAATATTAGTTTCATTAGAGCATCTTCGTAGGAGGTGCTAGAATGCTTTCTAAAGAACACAAGGGTTTTTTTGCATGCTTGATTTAAATTTAAAATTATTTTCATATTTAAACTTTTAGAAGTATATAATTAAACGTTGTTTGTTTAGCTGTGTGATTGTATTTCTTCTTTTAATTTACACATATATAAATAAACGAATATGTGTCATAT